>VDFB02380329.1:0-16237 GCA_007258455.2 Sequoia sempervirens | reverse complement strand
CATATTTTGCATTGTATTCTATTGCATAGCATATTGATCATTGTATCATATTGCAATTATTGTTTGGTGGAATATCATCTTCCATTATTGCTTATCTATATTTCTTATGGAGGTTATTTGGTGCTGCAGATTGAAGATCTTGGTTGCTCATTTCAACACCCTCAACAACTTAACTCTTATTTATACCATCTTCAACCTTGAAACCTTTCTCCAAGGTCGGTTATGCACATCAACTATGCAAATTCAAATTAGTTTGATGCCAAAACACTTATGTGGTAGATAGAAGTAAAAGTAGACCACATCATACCTTAGCTAGGACCAAAATCAACAACACCATGCTAAAACACGCTTCTATAAATAATAGATATCCACCACAAGTAGTGTAAACACCACGTTAGTCGTTACCCATGGAAACACCATAATCTCTTAAGTACACACTTCCTTAAATCCAAGGACGACTTGTGAACCACACACCATGCTTGAACATGATCTAGAATATTCCAAAACCATTCTAAAATCCAACAAACTCCTTCGTAATAACTTCCACCTGAAAAATGTACACACCCAATACACTCAAACAACTCTGCCATGATACACTATTACTTAAAAGAAATTGACTTCATAAGCACCAAACCTCAAACCATCTTGAATGAACAAAGATACCAAAACTATCAACACTCCTTCAGATCCACAAGACCTAAAACATAGCTGTGAAGCAAAAAAAATTCTCCTAGACACCTCTGCAATACATAGTTCACATGTTGGTGAACACAACGTCTTCTGTACAGTCATCCAACACACCAAATCTTGGATATAACACCTTTGAACATCTCTCACCAACATATCTAAAATACACAGGTAGTTCTTCAACCTAGAAGAAATGCGAAGCAAAACCAAAACACACCTCTACAACCCAAAACACCACTACAACACACTATTTCCTCTTTTTATCAAATTTTTCAAAAGCACTTGGAAACCAAGCACCAAAGACACATCCTTATCACCACCAAGCTAACTACAACATAGTAACTCAACTACATATCCATTACCAAAATCTTATCAAAGCAACACTAGAGGTTGACACCAGTAGCTTTACTAATGACAACATAATGCAACTAATCAAAGCATAGATAACATCAACTACTCACACTCTTGTAACAATAGAAATCAATGATGTCCAACACATGCTTATTAACATCAATGACAACACCAACTGCTCATACTTGCAACACTACCATAATGACAAAACCCCTTTTATTTTATCTTTGTCATAGCCAACACATATTTTAATCCTAACAAATATATCAATTGATTTAATATTTAATTCATAAACATTGTTTGAACTTGAGATTTTTTATGAAAGAAATATTATAACTTAACATGAAATGATGGAAATGTTTGCATTTACCCTTTCAATATCATTGTCAAACATTAAATTATAACTTGTAATGATAGCCACCACATTGAATACATGTTTTTCTTTGAAATTAAAAACTTTACACAAATCAAAAAGAGTAATGAAAATAGATAAAATCATTTGTCTAGTCTCAATGTGTAGTTCAATGTCTTCCATTATCACATATCTATAAATCATACCAAATTTTAAGTACCAAATATAATCTGGGGCAATGATCAAGTAATCTCTAATATTAAAGAGTAATCTACCTCTCAAACGATCAATAATCAACTATGAGTTGTGGAGTTCAACAATCAACTCCTACATGGTATCAAAGCACCAAAGATGTTCAACTTTCCTTTTTTTAAGAGATTCAACCTTGAGGAAAAATTGGAGCATCCCAAAGAAAAAGATTGCTTTATTTTTACATCTATAATATCTAAAAACCCTAAAACTGTCAATACAATAACTATAATTTAGAAAAGTTAAACATGTACAATAACTATATTTGATTAACTATAATTTAAATGATTTGCATACAATAAAAAAGTTAAACATGTACAAAAAAACTATATCATTAAGTCTAGGCCAAAATCAATGACCAAAAGAGTACCATGATGAACATCTCTAAGTTCCCCCTTTATCATCAACTGTTATCCCACTTAAATATACATTAGTACTAATATTTGTTATACATTAATTTTAAATAAAATACAATATCAAAATAACTTTTAAGTTTTTTCCTATACAAAAGATTGACCTTCCTCTTCTTGTCTAACACTTGATGGCTCTCCTTCTATTCTTTCCTTTGATGTCTTTGATGTTGGCTCATCTCATGTAGGTGTAATACCATGGATATCATATTCAGATATGTTTAGGGGTGGATCACTAGTCTCTCTAAGAGGGCCTAAACACAAATGATCACACATAATGGAATGATAAGACACACAAATATGTGTAGATAAGGATAGTCCACCAACATCAACCAATCGAGGAGGAGCATCAATGCCATGCGGTTGGAAAATTGAGAAGTATGTGTAATCAAATGGCTAGTCAAAGAGTGTATGACATTGAGGCTTTGCAATGTTTGGGTGTGCTATTAGAGGTGGAGAAGGAATAGGAGGAGGGGGAATATATGGACCTTTCATTTTTGTATTTCCCTAGGTCTATCCTAAGACATTCCTCTACCTACTCCTTGGAAAAATTTAAAGTCAAAATAAATAGCATGCCTTCCTAAAACAAACTCTACATACAGTTCATGGAAGAAATATAAAGAGACATCAAGATTGTTGTTGGGTGGTTTATCAAAAACCATCCACCAACAATCCAAAAAATTTCTTGTGATACCCTCATGTGTGCCCTATTTAATGGAAAACTTGGTCTTACATACATTTGTGTGTGTGAAATGTGGGAGTTGTTAGTAAATCAACACAAACACCAATGAGACGTATTATATAGTAAATATTTGAATCAAATAAACTACTCTAATTTGCAACAAACAAATCTTTAAAAATGTTCCATTGTCTTCTATTCTCAAGGATTTATTAAACCATATTGGCTCTCAGATTTTTATATATGCACTATGGTTGTTAAAATGACAACTTGAGAAACAAGATGTTATTCAACATGCAAGCCAATTAAGTTCCTATATGAAACTATGTGATGGAAGCTATGATGGAGATTATAACAAATGGATAATGTGGCTAAACTATGTGATACAAATGTTGTGATAAGAAGTTAGAATGATTATGCATATGCTCAAATGATTAGTGATATGATAATCTAAAATGCAACTATAAAACAAAACATGGTTTAAAATGCAACTATAAAGCAAAACATGATTCTACAATGCTAACTATGAAGCTAAACATGATTCTATATGCAACTACAAAGAAAAACATGATTCTAACTATAGACTCCAAATGCTCCAATGCTCCAAAGTTATTCCTGCATGATAACTCTACTCGAATGTGGATGCAAAATACTATGGCAAAGGGTTGTATTTATAGGCTTTTCCAATCATCTTGAGATGTGGTAGCGATCGACAGTCCAGATTCAAACAAGAGGGATGAACGACAGAGATGGAGAGCATGAAGAAGAATGTTCCCTTGACCAAAGACAACATGCCAAATGGATGAAGGAATCCCTTGACCAAAGACAACATGCCAAATGGATGGAGGAATCAAGTGTGTGAGAAAAAGACCATGTGTTTGAAAGTTTGTTGAAGAAGTGTGTGAGAAATAAGCCATGTGTTTGAAAATTTGTTGAAGATAATTCTAATTAAAAATTAGAATTATTTAATTTCATGTGACCTTGGCGAGGTGGCATGAAAAGTTGTAGACATGTGCTTGAATTCCTAATTTGGGATTAGTGAAACTTAATTAAATAAAATAAGCTTATGGAAATTTGTTTATTTAATTAAATTGGAAGAACATGATTTTAGATTTGGAGAATTTAAGGATATGAACAATATAAATAAATTGAGAATTTATTTATACGTAGTTGAAATATTAATTAAATAGCTAGTATTTATTTAATTAAATGTCTTGACTGATTTTAGGTGTATACAACATTAATGGGTAATCTAGTTTTAGGAATGAAAAATGTTATGCTAATTAGGCTTTGGATATGTCCAATTCTTTAATCTAATTGTATGACAAGCCATTTGAGTATTCTTGCCTCTTGGATTCTTACCACTCTTCAAATGACTTGTGTTGGCTTGTGAGGGTTTAATATGAGCAATAATTCCCTTTAATGTAGTTGTCATTGAAGGAAATCAAGGGAACTGATAGTATACTTCCACAATGTTCTTCAATTTAGTGATATTTATGTCAATTAGGTCCTCAATTGAAAGAGGGTTTGGTGGGAGGGTTTGGGTTTCCAACTTCCTATACCATTTCAACTTATTGCAAATTCAAAACTTCCAAATTAACAAAAAAATAACTAATTAATAAAATTTATAAATAAAAACCTAATTTATGTTAAAACTCTCAATAAATTTTGATAAAACTATATAAAAAATAAAAAATAAAAAAAGCTAAAAAAGAATTTACCTCACCTATTGAAGCACCAAAATCCAAGGTTTCAAATCAGATATTTGTTTGTGAGGTTTGGATATCTGTTTTTGTTTGCACAATCAGCCTCCTCTATTGTCGCCCGTGGATCACTTTTTTTAAATGATAGTTATTTTGCTTTGTTTTCATTTAGAACAAAAGAAGAAAAACATCATAGACTTGGTTCAATCTATATTATTAAGTAAACCAAATGCATATTACAATCAAAAGATGTTTGATGTAACAACTTACAAACCATAATTTCCTTCCAAAGTTCACATCCTAAGATATATATAGTTCTTTAGATAAAGAGAACTCTTCTTGAAGTCATTCCCTAGTCATAAAAAATTCTCTAATATAAAAAGTATTATCACTCAATCTTTCCTACACTTGTTTCTTTTGTCAACAAATGTTACCAAATTTAGATTTGTTCCATTGCTTAAGCTTGAATTTGAAAGACAAAGAAGGTGAACCCCAACTAGAATCTTAGATGAAAGTTGCTCCACCAAATTAAACCCCACATGCCAAGTTTTAATGAACAAACCATCTTGATTATGAAAATAAGGGCCTTCCTCAAAAGCTAAAATTTGATCAACCATGCTTGAAAAAACCACAAAGAAAAAGCTATTTGCTACCGATATAACCTCCATATCTCCCACCAACTACCATGTCCGACATGCTCAATTCTTAAGGCAGCGTGAGTTTGAGACCCATGAATTTACATGTCAAAGCATGTTCTAATAGGTATAATACATCATCTACAATAAACTCTAGATTAGTGATCAAAACATGATGAGCCTCACTCTTTTGGAGACATCTATTAGATCAAAGGTTATTATCAATCTTTTAATCAGATCTACCTTCATATGTAGCTTGCATGGGAAAATTAGGAGTATTTGCATGGCTAAGTGTCATAGCTCCATCTACTTGAACAACATCTTTAAAATAAAAAAGAAGGGGACCCATAGATCTCCCTTGAGAACCCCTAAGAAACTCAAGAGGAAAAACTTGCTTCAAAAATAAATCCAGCATCTAAGATTTGATTAAATTTGAGAAAAAAAAACCCTCATAATGCAAAACAAACAACTTTGTGGGGAAAAAAACAATCATAAATCTCCAACCTTCGCACAATCTGAAAAAAAAAGAAAGAAGCCAAACAAAAAATCTACATATGCAAAGCTTCTACACACATGGAAGAAGCATGCAAAGCCATGCAAGAATGTCTATACAAAGTAGGGAGGATGCAGTAGGCCACCATATGAAGGCAATCCGGTTTTACTCATTCGATGGGCCAACTTTCTAAGCTTTTTGTAATGATATAATATATTTGTACTAATGACTCCCAATTTTGCTTACTTCAAAAAAACATCATATACAAGTTCAATCTATATTATTAAGCCAAATGCATATTACAGTCAGAAGACGTTTGATGTAAGACTTACAAACCGTCATTTATAAACATTACAGTTTGGTGTAGCCATTCATGAGCCAGGAACTACTGTAAGTACTTTGTTGCTGAGTTCAAATGTTATGTTTTTACCCCCCCAAAGCAGTGTGTTACAGTGAGGATTTACACGTTGAACATTGGGTGGGTTTGTAAGTAATGTAATGGCTCTATGAAGGTATGATTTGGGTAGGCTATATTTCCGAGAAGAAAGTGTACGTTGAAAAACTATCACATTGACACTCAAGGTGACTGGCTGTACTGGTACCGTTATATGCATTGCCAACCTGTGAAACGTATAAACTTTAATGAGCTGCAAGTCATGACATTACGTTAGCGTGTGAGTGTAGGCCAACACACAAGCAAAATACATTTCTGTCGAAGAAACCAAAGCAATCTGAGCCTGGTGAAATCCGGACATTCATTCAGTCTGTCAGTTAACAGAATCTTGTGCTTCCCCTTATTGCAACTAACCCAAGGAATAATTCAGGGCGGCCCAAATTTCTTTGCCAACATTACACGCTTTTCTCTTTCAATCACATTCTTTTGAGCCCTCTCTTGTGTTTACGTGCATTCAGAAGAAAATTTGTATGTTGAAACCCAATTTTTTTCTGTGTACTTTGGTAATGAATTGACATGCAGAGGTAAAAATGTGTGCAGACTGGGACAGCCATAATTGGTATAGATGATAGCTGGAAGGGAAATTGTGATGATTTAGAAATAAGGACGAAAGAGGCTTTTAGGTTGGTTTTGTTGTGTCTTCCCATTTTTAGAAGTTCCCTATTTCTATAGCTTTCATACTTGTTTCATGGGTTTATAGTAATCATCTCCTTTAAGTTTTCTCAAGGAGTTTATGTTTATGAAAGCTTTTTGTAGTGAGTAAGGTGGGTGCTTGAGTTGAAAGAGAGAGCAGTGTAGAAATTGTTTATAGACAATCAACATTTTGCTAGATTTCAAAGGAGGGGTGGTTTTTTCTGTTGGGTTTTGATGGGTGATTCTTGTTAAGAAGTTGTGGGTATCTTTTAAACAATCCTCTAGCTTGAAATCAGTTTCAAAGTGAAATCTGTCTTGCCTGATCTAGCTCTGTTTATAATGGAGAAGAAGCTGTTTTGGTGATTTCACTACATTAGCTTTGGTTTTCAGTGCTGTTGTTTGATGCAATTATTTGCAATACATGGTTCAAGATTTCTTTTGGGACAGGTGCAGTATTACAGTCAGCTTGCTTTGCAGTGGTCTGGGAATTATAAACAATCTTCTCATTGGAATCCTAAGCTGTTGAGTTCTATATATTGAGAGAAGTTCAGAAAGAAAATATATTTTGGAGTCATGCTAGTCAAAACCAGCTATGTCTTCATGCTCTTTTGGCTTCAGATGATCATACTGCTGTCTTCAATTTCTGTCATCAATGGTGAGGATTATTCATCGTCATAAAGCTGTGTATTTGAAAAAAAGTTCAATATTGGTTAATTTACAATAAATGTTTAATTGTGAACACTGAATATCTCCATGTGTTTGTGGGTATTGTGAATCAATATAAATTTGATTTGGATGACACTTAAAAGCTGTTTAAAACAATGATGTATATGGCACAAAAGCTCACAAACTGTGTCATTTTATTGTAACTACTGAAGGGTGTCATAAATCTTTCAGATGTAGTTTGCAGTTTCTGGATTAGACTGTGTAAAGAATTTATTTATCAACATTTTGGATCATATTATATGATTCATTATCAGAATGATCCGAAATATTGATGAATAAAAATTGCAATATTGATGAATAAAAATTAAAAATACAATTTAATCCAGAAACTACAAACGATATCTTTATGAACTGTGAAAATTTCATGTCTTCACAAATACTTAAATTTTTTTTGTTTTTTTTGCAGGGAGGTCCTCACCTCTGGATACTGCACATCTTCTGGATAAGAGCAGATATGAAGTGCATCAACCTATGGATAAGGTATGTACTTAGTGCATTAACATATCCAATCTAGTCTTTGTCGTATTATTTCAATTAGAAAGTTTGTTATAACATTTGTTGTTTTGCCTCTGCAGAAAGCAGACGTATACCAAGGAACAGAAAGGCATGAACTTGTTGAACTGAAATCTCAGATAGGATCAAAACCGCCAAGATGTCAAAGCAAGTGCAATTCATGCAAGCCATGTGAAGCAGTGCAGGTCCCTGCAGTGCCACAGAGTAGAAAAATTAGCAGAGATCCCAGGACACCAGCTGATGGTACACAAGAATACTCAAATTACAAGCCCATGAGCTGGAAATGCAAATGTGGAGACAAGCTCTTCAATCCTTAAATGCCACCAAATTTTGATCACATCTCCAATTTAACTGTGGAGCATCTTTAGCCTTCCACGAAATTCAAAACAAGGCATACAAAGAAGAAGAAGAAGAACGTTCAACCGTCCAGACCAAGCTATGTTTAATATACTATATTCTATCAATATAACCAGGCATTTAAGAGGTCTTGGTCATATCTTCAGCCTTCTAATAGAGAGTATAAAAAGAGTTTGGATTATGATTTTTTTAATTTTCATATCAAAGAGTTTGTAACATGATCTGCAGTGTATAATTAAATGCATGCAGAATCACGTAATGTTCTGAATTCAACCTGTTGGTCAAGTTCACTTTTTATCTGAATTGTATTCTGCCCTGATCGATGACAGAAAAAATCTGTTATTTCTAAATAAACCTAATGTCAGAGCTCTTTTTCAAAAAGTCACTGTTCTCCGAGTTTAGCAAAAATGTCAAAGTTATCCAAATGGGATTCATGTATATAGTTTTCAGTGATGTAAGACTGCTTTTCGTTTTAGTGGGGCAATTGCAATGGCAGCAGCAGAGACAAAAAGAAATCTTAATTGAGAAAATAGTAAACTTCAGTATAGACTTTATCTTTTATCATTTTTATAAAAAGTTGTCAATTTCAAATAAGAGAGTATTGGTTTCTGCATATGCCTTGTGACAGCTTTCAAGCTGTATGTTGTAAAGTTCCTCAGCTTAGACAGATATAGGTATTGATGTCACGGGTTAACTGATTTTGAATATCTTCCATGATTTTCACAGATTTGATCGAGGCATCGCTGTACTTTTTTATTTTTCTTTCTTGTTGACATGAAGTGTGCAGTGCAGAGCAGTGCAGAGGGTTCAGTTTACGCAACCTTCAACTCAAAAGTCTCTGCCATGTTGGGATTCGTTGTCTAAAAGGATGAAGATGAATTGACGTTGGTTTATGACAGGACAAGAAAGCCTACTTCCTATCTTTCCATATAAAAAAATGATGAATCAGAGACTTTAGACACTTGTGCACAGTGGAATAATGAATTGATTGATTGATTAGGGGTGGGAACAAAAGGCATTTATCATGTTGTTTACTCCATTTTACGTGTGTGGTGGATTTCCGTGTAAGAAGTAAACGGTAAAGACAAGAAGAAAGGAAGAGAAACTGTGCAGGGAATGTCATGGAACTTGTTCTTTTCTGTTCATTATGAATCATAATCTTCATTATTTTACTGCAACGTATAAGCCATGCAAGCAGCCTAAGCTCTGCCAACAAAATTGTACTTCCACAGATGTGATGCTTCACGGCACGTTACTCTAGACTTGGGTTGTGTAATCGATAAAGTTCAAGAAACAAAGGTACATGCATATGATATGTTCCTTTCAATGGAAAGTTTTAAGTAATATAGAGACCGGTTTCCTAGCTTCCTGGCACAAAACAATGGTGCTTATCATTCTCTAAGTTCTGAAATCTGAAACCAAAGGATATGTATATGACAAAGCAAGATGTGCAACACAACTCTGCAAATACATATATACACATATATATGCCTGTATATATGTATATACACATATATGTATATATATATATATATATATGGGCACATATAGATATGTATCTATGTATATATTTGTATATATGTATATGTGTATATATTTGCATATTTGCATATATGTATATGTATATATATACACATATACATATATACAAATATATACATAGATACATATAAACATAAATATATTAGTCATGCATTTCATATTCAATATGTGTTATTTCTATAATTTATTTTGATTAAAGATAGTTTTGAGAGACTGAGGGTAAGTTTTGTCAATAGTTGTGGACCCACAGCTGTAAGCCTTGCTTTTAAGTCAGGAGGACATTTTAGGGCAACATTAAAACAAAAATTGTAGCAACGAATCAAAAGCTAAAATTTCAAGTAAGATATAATCTCTCAATTATTTTGTTAAAATGGCAACTCGTAGAAGTATGAATGTAAGTAATTCTAGCACAAAATTCCTATTCACATCATTGTAGAAGATAATGATATTACAATAGATGAAAAGGAAATTTCAAATTTCTTGATATTAGTATTTCAAATATTTATCCTAAAAACGGAATTACTTGGCCCAACTTATGACATCAGTTCACCAAACAAAACTTAATCTCCAAGTTAAGGGTTTAGGTGTTAGACCAGTCTATTTACCTTTTATCATTCTCAAGGATGTCCAGTGATCAAAAAATAAAGGTTATTTCCATGTCCATTTCTCCTACATAGATCTCATAGTTCACCCATAATATATGATATATAGGAGCCAAATATTTTGCTACTTTGATTGATACTAGATGTTGTATTTGGAATCAAGTTGTAGTAGCTCAGTTCAGGGGTATTTACTTGGAAAGAGGGGATGATGTTTTTGTTTTTCGTCCTCATTTTATAATTTCTCTCGAAGACAAGTACATTAGTTCTACCTTTTCTTTCCTTCAAATTAAAGGAGTTGATTTACAGCCTAGATCAATATATTGTATAGTAGGAGGAAGATGCATTTATAGATTATTTAATATTTTTTCTCTTTGTCAAACTTCGTTGCAGACACATATATTATAAAGACTTGTTTTGATTTGGGTTCCCTATTAGAGAAAAACTTATTTAACATAATGAGACCAAATTTAGAGACTTGGACGTTCCATCTTATTCTATGTTATCTAATGCTCCTAGAATCTAGAGTTGAAGACTCTCTATAATTGATATGCTTGCTATTCCTAACAAATAATTCTCAAGCAACCATTCGACATATAAATTGTACAAAGATCTTTGCAAAGACCAACCTAAAGTTACTCTTTATCCAAATATTTTGCAAATATTCATATTACCAATTATAACCCATATATGGATTACAATTCAAAGGAGGCTTCAACTTTCTATTCTACTCTACCTCTCTAACAACAACTGATGTAAGAACATCCAAGGTGTAAGAGCAATCTTGTATCCCCAAAAAAATTGTTTATTATGATTTTTGTTAGGTTTAGTGAATAAATTTTCAATAAGAGCTAAAATTGGTAGAGTTACTATTTGTAGTAAGTTGGAAAGGCTAAAAATAGCAAGTTTATACTGTTAGTAAGTTTGCATATGTGCATGTATATTTATTCAGTGTAGGTTTTTTAATATTATTTTTCCTACACATTATTAAGCATACCTTAAGTTATAGGAGATGTGGTTCATGTGAGGACACATGGCGTAATCCATCAATTACATGTGTTGCTCCCACTCACACTTGGGTGGTTGAGTTTCACACCATCTTTTGGCCTTATATGCCACCTCACAAAACCACTCATCTATCTCTTTCTGAGTAGGTTATGCCACATGTTTGGCATTTTCCAAGTAGGCATAACTCCCACCTAATTTGGTTATTTGGGAGTTATTGCCCCTCTTGGAATTATTTGCTCATATTCTACTATATATTCTACACTCACCTCTCCCTCCTATCTAGTCCAGATGAGCTCATATCAACTCGATCAATTCAAAGGAGAGTTGAGGCATATTGTATCATTTAGTGTGTGATAATAACATCATTTTTTTATTGCACTATATTCTAGCATTTTATCTCTTGCTGCTCTCATGTGGAAGGCTTATCTTGGTTTTTTAGGTGATCCTAGGTGCTCGAGTTCATCAACAACTCTTACATGGTATCAGAGCGTCAAATCTGCAAGCCCCTTCTCAAATTTGAGATATTTGTGAGTGTTTTAACCAGAATTGCAGGTTGCAGCATGCCTTTTCTTGTCTTAAGTAGCTAATTCTACCTTTTCATGTCATTTTTTGGTTGTTGGGGTCGTTTTATGTTGCTAAAGGCGTTTGTTTTACACTAGATCCACATTTTCTGTATATTTTAAATAAAATCCGCCATTTGGGTTTTGTTTGCAGCAGAAAAAAACCATCTAGGTCATTGCTAGTTTCTATATAAAGGTTACATATTTTGCAAAAACTAAACCAGAACATTTCAGCAGACCCCCTCTCCAATTGCATTTTTTATTTTGCAATCAATCTTTGGAGGGCCATAATTCAGTCATACGAGCTCTTTTTTCAGAGAATTTTTTTTTTATTTGGGGTATAATTTCACAATATTTGTAGTGGTATGATCCATTTTTTCTCAAGTAGTTCATATTTTCTAGAAAATAAGTTTTATCAGCAGATCTAAAGGACAGTTCTCATTTTTGGAACTTCAAACGGCTATAACTTTCACATATGACCTCGGATCGAGGTGATTCTTTTTTTGAAAGTTGATATTTTTCCTAGCACTACACATTGGCGCTATTTTGGGGTTCTTAATATAATATTATTTTATACTTTCAGTATTTGGGTCCAATTTTGGACATTGTAAAACTCTGGAAAATAAATCCAGAATTGTAAATGCACCAATTATAAAGTGCCACCATTATATTTTTCTGGGGGGGTCATGATTGAGTGAATTTTTGGGGGTAATCTTGTAGTTGATTCTTTTGTGTTGACCATTTGAGGAGGTATCATGGGTTTTTCTATTCATCCTTCTGTGGTAATGTTGAATAAGGATAATTATGAGTCTTGGAAGAATGGCATCCTGACACATCTCAGGTGGCTTAAGCTCTTGCCATACCTTTATGGGCTCATACCTGAACCAGACACACCTTGGAAGCAATCAATTTGGGGTAATAATAATGATCACATTATAGGATTAATTGGTACATATATTGGTGTTGATATTTATGTGGAGATCTCACATATTGAGTGCCCACACACACTTTGGACCAAGATTTGGGAGATTTTTGGAGACCATCATATCTCTCCATTCCCAGATGATCCTATTGCAGATTGTTTAATTCCCCTTGATGATGCTGATAATATACCCTATGATGATGATACTTTAGAGGAGCTTGAGGATAATAAATGTCTTGAATGTCTAGTTGACAAAGAGACTTCTCTTCTTGCTTCTCCTCCTCCTATTAAGATCACATCCTCATTTACTATTGCATCTGAAGATACTTGTGTTGCTACATTCATGGCTTCTTGTGATTCAGTGTAGCAAGATACACATTGTCTTCCAGACATAGCTACTTCAAATGACTACTTGACAGACATTGCAGGTTTGTTCATAGAGTCTCATATTTCAGACTTGGGAGACACTATTCATGACATTCATCTTCTCTTTGATGAAGTTGATTCTTCTTCAGTTGTTGTGGAGGAACCTTTGTATCCTCTTGTTCATTCTCCACATGATCATTCATTACAGTTTGGCATGATTGTGGATACTTTTGAGCAGCATTTGGAGGAGGCATCTTTGTCTTCAGAGAAGATAGTTGAGTCTTTGGATCTTGTTCTACATACATTTCTACTAGGTTCTGGATTTTCATCTTCATCAGTGTGGCCTAGAACACTTGATTTGATGGTGACATCTTTCGACATCAACATGGAGACACCTGAACAAAATTCAGAGACATCATACATTCTTCCTTCACATTCCTTTCAAGAATGGGAAGATATCTTGCATACATCCTTGGTTTTCTTTCTTCCTAAGGGGAGAAATAGTGTTCAACGATCTTGGATCATCTTCAGCTTCTTGTGTCAAGCATTCACCAACAATGCAGGAGATTCTACATTGGGGGACTATATGGTCTCTCTTCTTCTCTCTTGGGGGAGAGTTTTGTCCTATGGGTTTTCTCTTTCTCATGTTTTGAGAGGTTTCATCATTGTACATGGGTACCTAACATGGCCTAGTAGCCGGGACCCATATTTGCATCTTTGCATTCTTTCATCCTTTCACCCACCTAAGCTATGCTTAAGGGGGGGTGTTAGTGTAGGTTTTTTAATATTATTTTTCCTACACATTATTAAGCATACCTTAGGTTATAGGAGATGTGGTTCATGTGAGGACACGTGGCGTAATCCATCGATTACATGTGTTGTTCCCACTCACACTTGGGTGGTTGAGTTTCACACCCTCTTTTGGCCTTATATGCCACCTCACAAAACCACTCATTTGTCTTTTACTAAGTAGGTTATGCCACCTATTTGGCATTTATTGACATTTCCTAAATTATTTTCCCATATTGTGCTATATAATCAACACTCACCTCTCCCTCCTATCTAGTCCATATGAGTTCATATTAACTTAGTCAATTCAAGGGAGAGTTGAGGCATATTGTATCATTTAGTGTGTGATAATAACATCATTTTGTTATTGCACTATATTCCAACATTTTATCTCTTGTTGCTCTTGTGTGGAAGGTTTATCTTGGTTTTGCGTGTGATCCCGGTGCCGGAGTTCATCAACAACTCTTACATCGCACCAATCTATTTTTTCTCCCTTCTTCATCATTTTGGATATAGGTTTAATAATTTCAGCAAAATTTGACACAAATCTCCTAACGAAGTTAATTTTTCCAAAAAATGATTGAATGGCTTTGACAGTTTTGGGAATAGGAATTTTGTCTATGGCTTCTACTCTTTCAGGGTCTATTCTAATTCCTTCTTTTGATACATTATGCCCCAAAAGCTTACCCTCTGTGATAGCAAGGTGACATTTCTTAGGATTGAGACTGATACTGATACCATATTCCAAAGCCTCGATGAATATTTTATCCAAGTGTTCTATATGGTCATCTGCTCTTTTGGAATAAGCAGTGAGGTCATCCTAATACACTACCATTATAGCATTGATTAAATTTGCAAATGCCACATCCATGGCCCTTTGGAAAGTTTCTCCTGCATTTGTGAGACCAAATGGCATTCTAACATAGACATATGTCCCCCATGGCATAGTAAAAGCTATCTTGTATTGCTCAGACTCTTTAACTTTGACCTGATTATACCCAGAAAATCCATCCATCATTGACAACAACTCACATCATGTTACTATGTGCAATATGGCTTCCATATTTGGGAGAGGGTAATTATCTTTAAGGGAGGCAACATTTAAATTTATGAAGTCTACACATAGTCTAATATCCCCATTTTTCTTTCTTATTGGGACCAAGTTTGAGACCCATGTTGAATGTCTAATAGGCTTGATAATACCTCCATCTCTGAGTTTTTCAAATTCCTCTTGCATTTTAGGCTCCATAGTTGGATTGATGGGTCTCTATTTTTGTTTGAATGGTTTTGCACCTGGCTTTAATGGAATCTCATGTTGGAAAATATCTTCTCTATATGCTTTAAGATCCTCATAAGACCAAGCAAATACATTCTTCTATTTTCTCAACAACGCAATCAACATTTTCTTGATTGTTGGACTTATCTTCTTTCCAATGTAAACTCTTTTTGGTGCTAACTTAGTCCCTAGATTGATTTCTTCAACATCTTCTATCTTTACTAGTGTTTGCTTCATGAGATAATGATCATTTCCATCAAATACCCTTTCTAGTGCCACAAGTCCTTTGGCAAGTCTGTTGGTTTTAAGCTGCAAGACTTTTTTTCCAAATACAGTCTGTTTGCCATCTATTTCCTCAACAAATGCATTAAAGTCAATCTCTTGAGCTTCATACTGGTCTATGCAATGGAGAAAATTTATGAGATCAGTGTCATCATTGAAAAATTTCCAAATATAGATATTATCAGGGATAGCAGGCCTTGTTTTGAATTCAACCTGAGATACTCCAACCAAGGTGATATCATCTCTTTTTAGGGATACATTAGCTAGAAAATATGCCATCAAGTTCTTGGACCTATCTATCCATTCAATGGAAAAAACATCAAATAATTCAATTGTATCCCACACAAAATTTCTATATTGTTTTAACCTTTTGTTTTTTGCAGCATATTTTGACATAACCTATGAAAAGATCAACTCAGAGTCTCCAAGAATAGTTAGCAGTTTGATCTTGTGTTTGAAAGCCATATTCAAACCAATTAGCAGGGCTTCATACTCTGCTATATTGTTTGTACACTCAAAGGTAAATATAATGAATATTTGAATGTGATACCTTCAGGTGAAATAAATACTACCCTGGCTCTATTTCCTTCCTAACTACATGCTCCATCAAAATACATTTTCTATACACCGTGCAGATCCTTAGAAACATAC
>VDFB02380328.1:0-42378 GCA_007258455.2 Sequoia sempervirens | reverse complement strand
GGATATCGGGGGAAAATGTTGATCCAAGAAAACACTTCAAGCAACTATTTTGAGGGGAAATTTTCTTTGCCTGAGAGACATCTAGGTTGAGAGAACCAATGGGAGGAGTTGGTCAACAAAGAAAGAAATCAATTCCTGGGAGAATTGACTCATTGTATTCAGTTTAATGATGGTTCAATGAAAATTTTAAATCCTTGACATCTCCATTTGGCTTGATTGGATTTATTTGCATATTTTGTTGTTTAGTTGCTTGTTAGTTGCAGTGAAGTAAGTGTTTGGTTAGTTATTGTTGCTTTAGGCAAGGCTCATTGATTAGAAGAGCATCCTATAGCGTGTGTTTTTGGTTCATCTTTATTTGTTGTTTAATTATTCAATGTGGTTGATTATTGGGTTCCACTTGTAATCGGAATAATTATTTGGTCATATGCACTCTATTTGCCAGCATCTTTCCTAAAGTTGATGTATGGAGGAGTGATGGGAAGGCGACGGTCTCTGTTTTTCATTATCACATCGCTTTGTATTGTTTTTTATAGAATTTACATATGTTTTGTATGTTGGAGTATGTATTACATTGGATTGATGCATGTAACCTTTTGTAGTTTAGATTAGCATGGGTTGCAAGTTCATTATTATTTTCCATTTTATTCTGATATCAAAGCATAGGAGTAGGGGTGTGATGATCGAGTCATTAAATGTGATGCAAACTAATGCAAGTAAACAACCCTAAATGAGATGCAAATCAATGCAATGCAGTGCAAATGAATGCATAACTTAGATATAGGGCTGAAAATGGACTCCAAATCAACAAGATATGATGGTCAAACGTTGGTTTCACCATAATGAAATGAAGAAAAATAGGTGTGATTTACTAAATATGGGTTGATGAACCAATTAGGGACCTATTTTCCTTTATTTCATTAGGAAATGAGATCCACACAATGAATTAATTATCAACCTTTAGGTGAATCAACCCAAAGTGGGAATCTTCATATTTCCTTATGACTGAAGGACGGGAGTCAAGGTCAAACAACACCTTCGGGAGAAAAACTAAAAATATCAAATCAACAAAAAATGCAATCTAACACTTGGAGATCTTGAAGATTAAGCCCAATATTTGTAGAACCAAAAAATAGAATGCAAATCTAAGAAGGGAAAAAACATGTTACTAGTCACTAAAAGTATTTTTCAGAAGTTGATCTAAGACTCATTCACCCATGGGTGAATGGGTCCAAGTACAAGGGTTGCAACAATATTTTGGGACCCTTTGGTGCAGATCTAAAGCTTTTGATTTGTCTAGGTCTCAGTGCCAAAAAGTCATAAATCCGATTTGTAGGTGAGATTTTGTGATTTGACGACAACTTTAACAACTTTGTAAATCTTGCACTTCAAAAGGTCTTCAAGTCTTCTTCAACCTAAATATGCAATCACACACACAAGAGAGAAAAATGTTTGTTTTTGGGTGAATGGGGGTTTGCCTTGGTCAAACCCTGTTTTGGTAATCAAACCTTAAATTGAAATAATGAATGAAAGAGGGAATGAAGAATGAACAAAGCTATGTTACCACTCAACAAACCATTGAATGAAACCTTGATAATGGAGATCTTAGGAGGTCTACAACTTGCATGAGATGGCCAAATTGGATGTGGATCTTGACACTTGAATCTTTCTTAAAATGATACCTTGAATGCTTGAATGGATCATGAAACCTACATCACAATGTTAGCTCCAAAAACATGCATGATGCAAGAAGACTTTGACATGATGGATAGATCTTGAATGTTGTAATAAATATTTGATATATTTTCTCTTGAATACCCTTGATCATAAACCTTAGCTCTTGTGAAGTCACATAAAGATTCTAGCTTCTTAGATTGCTTTTCTAGGATTTGAAATAATGAAATAACCTTGTATTTATAGGTATGTATCCTTAATTTCCCAAAATTCAAATATCACAAGCTAACATTGAATTATAGATTTGAAAATGTTAAAATACCACCAAAAAAATAATTTAAATTTAGGTCCAAAGGTCTATGGAGGACCCATTCACCCATGGGTGAATGGGTCCTAGGTCCCTATCCCTAGAACACAAATTGCTCAATGTAAAGTGTAATGTTTAGGCAATAATTATTGTTGGGATTCCCCTTCAGAAAATGTAATTAATTAGGCTTGTAAATGAATTAAAGGGCCAATTAAGGCATAATTAAGCTCAATTTAATTAAGAGGGCCCAAATAAGTGTGTAGATGTAAAGAGGTACATTTAACAGCACTAAATTAAGACATTATTAAGTCCAAGTTAACAAGGAGGGTCCAAACAAGTGATAAAATGTAAAGGGTTACATTTTTTGTACTCTACACCTGGCACAAAAACTTCAAATTTATGTCACAAAATTAATATAGGTGAATCTTGATGCATCGTCAACGAATATCACAAACTACTAAGATTTATCAATAGAATCAACATTCACAAGACCATACACATCTACATGAATTATTTCTAATTTTATCTTAGCTTTATAATTTTCTTGAAAAAATGATGGTCTATTTATTTACTAAACACATAATGCTCACAAAAATAAAAAATACTCATCAAAATAGGAAAAAAATTCAACCAACTTTTATTAATAGTAGCCTCTTAAACCCTTTCACTTATGTGGCATAATCTATAGTACCACAACATATATTAAATTTTAAATTTTTCAATTACATATGTGGAATTATAAAAAAAAGTTGCATTTAACTTAAACAAGGTTCCCATTCTCGACCCTTTTGCTACCATCAATTTTCTTCTCATTAACTTACAACATATCTTATCAAATATTATGCATATTCCCAAATCATTAGCTTAGATACAAAAATTAAATTTTTCACCAATATAGGAATATGCAAAACACTTGGGAGAGTTTTTATCCTCCCATCATTGAAACATAATTGTATAGGCTTTCATATCCGACTATTAAATATGAATTGTTGTCCCCATGGTACACATCCCCACCATCATATGCTTGATATGAGAAGTCATGTGGTACAAGAATCCTAAGTCAACCAACCAATAATCATTAGACATAATATTGCAAGAATTAATTAATTACTTAGTACCTTCATTCCAAGACATTTTCATGGAGGAATCCCATTTTTTCTTCTTATTTATGCATTTATTCTTCACATGTCCCCTTTTATCACAATTCCAACACCTCACTATGTTCTTTTGAGAAGTTTTTGATTGGTCTCAAGACATAGACTTCTCTTTAGACCCCCTTTTATCTCCCTTAAATCCCCCTCTTTCCTTAGACCTTCCTATAACATGGAGAGCATCATTTCACAAACTATTCATCTAAATTCATGCATGAGACACAACTCCAAATTTAAAAAATATTGAATGTGATTTGGTTAGGTCTTCTGATTGAGCAATGATGTGTTTAAAGAGAACTAAGTCTTCATAGCCTTGGGTTTGGAAAATTTTCAGTTAATATAAAACTATATGGGAAAGTAGTTTGAAAGGACAACATCTAACAAATGCCCCACTTGTAGAGAGTAACAATTAGCAAAAGCAAAAAAATAATCTAACATCATGGCTTGATCTAGATTCTTGAGTACTTTGTTAAGCCCATCTCTAAGATTTCTCCAATTGTACCACATCGTATGATCTTGGTGGTGACCAAGATTGGGGTCAAAAAGTCCCAATTTACTACACATAAAGAACCAAGCGTCTCTTTTTTTAGATGTTCATTGCATAAAAAAGGTCCCACATTTATTATACATCATTTCAATCATGTTAAAATTCCCACACAAAACTCAAGTGGTGATACATATTGAATTGGAAATCCACCTCCAAAGGATGGATCTCTCAACATCATTTGAAGTATAAACATTAATAACTATTGTCACAGGGATTTGCACTTGCATGCAAAGTTGCAAAACTTTGCAATCCTGTGCAACATTGGACTAATTTCAAGTTGTGGGTACCCTATATGAAACTAGACCTCTAGATTCTAGGTCAGCTTCCTATTTGATCTTCAGATTAATTATGTGTACTTGTTTGGGAAAGGGAAAGAGATTTGAAATTAAAAGCTTAAATTGAAAAAAAAATTGGGCGATGCACCTAATTGGAAATCTAAACTACAAATTAACTCACAAATTATTACACAGTACTT
Source organism: Sequoia sempervirens (assembly GCA_007258455.2). Taxonomy (NCBI): domain Eukaryota; kingdom Viridiplantae; phylum Streptophyta; class Pinopsida; order Cupressales; family Cupressaceae; genus Sequoia; species Sequoia sempervirens. The sequence goes on along the minus strand of VDFB02380328.1, from coordinate 38,227 downwards.
TAATTTGCACAACCTGATTTGATAGCCTAATCACCTAAATGTTTTAAACAAAGGCTTTGATTCAATACAATTTTTAGGGAAAACATGGTTTTCATGACTAAATTGATTAATCAATTACATGCACAGTGTATAACCAACGAACTTAAACTAAACTACATACAGATATTTATGGAGACAGAAAAAATCAGAGATCTCAAAAATGAAAACACAATAATCCTTCAATCAAATCCCTCACAATAACGACGCCTGAATTCTTGAAGGAAAAACTTGAAAATACTAGAAATTAAAAGGAATCTTCTATGAATAACAAACTAATTAACCTGTAAAAATTGGTAATACTCCATTAAATTCTAAATGCTGAGTTACATGAAGTCTCTTCATTGAAGGCAAAGGAAAAAAACAAGAACTAGTGAAAAATGACTAAGTCATATCACTTTATCCAAAAAGCCTCTCCAAGGCATGAAGGTGAAACTGAAAGTCAATTTCAGTGTAAAACTGATAATTCCAAGGAAAATTCCAAGCAGAAATAAAAATATCCAAAAAGAAGGCCCAAACTCATGCAAAAATGAGTGAACTCAGGGTCAAACTAGTTGTCAACTTGTAACTGATCCATGGAGCACTCAAACTAAACTGAAAAACTCTCAAAAAGTGGGTTCAAGCATGCAAAAATCATCTCGTTTTTGTCAATCTTCCCATGATAACTGGTACTCCATTTGTATTGTGTATGAAAATCTTTAGTCGATGACTCTGATTCTTCCAGTTACATCTAAATCATTTGCATGATTTTACTTAAGGAGGATTAAGTGATTAAATATTAAAAATAACCAAATGTATGATTATTTTAATATTTAAAATGTGGAAATGACCTTTTTATTTTAAATATTAATGTAATAATACATTAATATTTAATTACATATTTTGCTCCAAATAAAATAATGCAAAAATGCATGATTTAAAGTGTTTATCACTTGTAGAAGGAAATAATGACTGTCATTTTTAGTCTATTCCAATAATACGCATGGACTCATGCATTTTTCTCTCCTTTCTATTTTGCATGACAAAGGACTATAAGATATTTATAATTGCAAGGTCCACTTCTCATAAGGAATGCAAAAAATAAAGGAATTTAAACTCTAATCAAAACTTCAATGAATTGAAGTTGATTTTGCATCTCGCGGGCTCCTTACAATGATAGGTCTTTTGACTTAGGAAATTATAGACCATGGGGAACAAATAAAACATAATGATTATTTAAAATCACTTGCAAAAATCATCCCATGTCGAATTAGGGCAGACAAAAGCATCAAACCCTAAACAATTATCATCATTTTGCATTTTGACTTTGATTAGGAGACTCTGTTGCGCCGCCGTGGTCTGCTGGTTTATGATTTTGAATCTTCACCATTTTTTGTTGTTTTGGATGACTTTCTTGAAGATTTCTATAGAAAAAGTGACTTCTACAGTTGTTTCCAATGTTGATTTTCTTATGCATTTTCTCATGTACTTTCTTTGTGGGTACTTCTTCATTGCCTCTGGCCACCATGGACAAGTTTACTTTGAAGCTTGGAACGTAAATCTTGCTCTATTTTTGTTGATTTTTCGACAGTCTGAAGGAAAATAGAGGAGGTATGCTTCTATTTTTTTCTATTTCAGGCTTCATGTTTCCCTTAATCTCCTCTATATGGCACGGCCTTATTGGTTTCTCCCCATTGCTTCAATATTTTCTGTCTCTATGTAAAATGATGGAGAATGGTAATTAAGCCACAACCTCCATATAATTTCTATGTAGAAAACATCAAAACCCTTGATAATAATCGCGTCATCTTACAAAATCAACTCAAGAAACCTTCTTTCATGGTATTTCATAGACTTGTTGAAATCCATTATTTTGCCATTTGGCTCACCAAATAAGGGACTTCCAATACAACCTCCTATTCATGCTTCCTTGAGGCTTAAAATAAATCCATCATATTTCTTTGATAATGAACCTTGCATTTTGTAGTGCCTTTATGGTTGCCATTTTTCCCTGAATATTCTCCATACTTGTAAAAATTCATCTAGGTATTCTCCATTCCTTGAGAAAACTTAAATTTTTTTAGAAACCTTAACCCATATTCTACAAAACTGGGTGTCATTTCTTTTATAGTCGTGAGCTTTGATTGATCTGTTCTTTGTATCATTACATTTATAATTAATCAACTCTCATGACTTACGCCTTTAGACTATTCTATTGTCCTAAATTTGCACCTTCACTAGTAGCTTTTATCATGCACACATATGCCTTCTATATGCTTGTTTCATTCTGATTGGCATAATGTATTTCTTTATGATGATGATGCTAAAGTTGTATTGTTTCATTCTAGTCTTTTGTAGACTGTATATATGACTTTAAGTTATAAGGAACAATTTAATGCTTGAGTGCTCTGTATCTTTTCTTCAGTGTAAAGGGCTCAATACCTTATTGTAATGCAAAAGTAAATGCAAGGTAAAGCTGAAACTAAGATAACAAATGCAATTGATGTTTCTGCAACATGTTTCCTTTTATATTGTTCTTCTGAATGATGAGCAAGAGGATGTTTTGCTCAATCTATTTTCATCATAATGAATTGAAAGGTTGCTCTTATGGATTTCTCTTATTAGAGCAGTCCTTTCTTGATGACTATTCTAAATATTTGATGACTCTTATGTATTGATGATACATTGAAACGTTGCTTATGTTATTGTTATGAGTTGGGCTCAACCCTCATGGGAGCCACATTTCTCATCACTCATAACAATATTTGTCAATTGAAATGATTTGATTATACATGTTCCTGCACACTAAACAAACAAATTAGCAAAATAATTGAAGTTGAAAGCTTCCATTAAACTTTGTACCTTCTGATCATATCATTTTCATTTGTTCAAATCATTTGATGAATGCCTAATTGAGTGTGTATTACATTTCTATTGGTAATGCAGACATGAGGTAGGATGTGATTTTTCATTGCTCTAACACCACCTTATTACAATCTTGTAGATGCATTTGGAGCTCAAAGTTGTTGCAACTTGGAGATACAACAACTATAGAATTTAAGTGTAGTGACAATTCGTCATTCCAGGCAATGACAAATCATCTTCTCTTATGCCTATATTATCTTCAGTTGTATCCTACACATTTCTTTCTCGTATTCATTATTTGATTATGGAAATCAAATTAGGCTACTCCTGCAGCTTGTGCGGGACTTCAGTTTTTACAACATGAATCAAAATAGCATTATTATGCAAACTTATGAGTTCCTTTGTTACAAACATTTGCATAATAACACTTGAAATTCACAAGTAATCAAAACTTGGAATGTAATGAATACTTAAGCAAAAATAAATTGTACCTTCCTGTGATGAATGCAATTTAGCTCTACCTATTTTGAGTTGTAGCTAAAAATAGGTAACAATAACTTCCAAGGAATGACTATTAATGTTGAAAGAATCCATAATGCTTAGTTAGTGGGGTCATATCCCCAATCAACTAAATTTTGATGCCACATATGAGGGGAAAATGTGATGACACCACCTCAACTTGCTTCATGGTTACTACACAAAAAATAATTAGAAGGCCAAATGACACAACAAATTGTGGAAAGTAAGAAACCAAAAATAATAGCATCTTGTGAACAGAGAATTTCCAAACCTAAAAACTATAGCTAACTATCCTAAAAAATGTGTCTAGGGGAGTTCATTAGACATCAAATATTCTAAGAGACACAATTCATAAAGGACTATCGAGAGTCATCTCCTTGTAATCCAGTTCATCAAGACCAAAATAACTATTCTACAAAAGAGATTCATTTGAATCAAAACTTCCTATCAAGAAGATAAGTAGGACAAGTCACCTTTTCTCTAACATATAGTCTCCCTCTTCCAAATTCCATAGTGAGCTATAGGGCCTCCACTACCCAATTGTAGGAGGGAAAGCATGTCAACTTGTGTCAACTAGTGACTAAGACAATTTTTTCCTCAACAAAAATCTCCATATGATGAAAGAGATTAGATTTTCCTAAATTGAAAAGTTCTAAAACATTTTAAAATTTCATTTATAGACATAATATATATTAAAATTTTAATATCTTTATATTTAAAAAATAAATAAATATCAAATTTAAATAATATAAATCATTATCTTTAATTATATTTATTCATTTATTTCTAATAAATATATTATATTAGGTATAAACTTAAGGAGAAAGTTTTCACAAAATGTAGTGTTCAAAAGAAATTCACATTCCTTCATACTATAGATTTAGAAAATAAAATTAAAATTAAAAACAACAATAAATAATACATTTTGGATATATTGGACAAAACCTAATACTTCGATTTATTTATTGACAAACCTTAAATCAATCATTTATTTTCAACTTTATTTGTATTTATTTTCCTCTTTATTTGTTTAAAGGATAAGCATCCAGTGGCATTGTAATTATTTATTATGTTTATATATATATTTAGATTCAAAGGGACATACGCTGGTTTTGTGCATTAAAATTTAATTCTATATGTAGATTTATTAAACAAAATCTTTATATACAATACTCTTTATTGTATATACTTTTTCTCTTCAAAGTTTTTAAAGAGTCTTATTAAGATTTTTGAAATATATATATATATATATATGAATTATATTTGAATGATAAATTTATTATGTCAATTCCTTGACATGTTCAAGAGTACATTCATACAGTTCTATTCATAAACAATAATTACATTGTATTTTATAATACAATTGAGGCATTACATTTTCATAACTATCAATTTCTTCACTATGAGCAAGCTCCACCATATACCCGCTCCAAGTTTAATAGCAATACCAATGGGAGTGGGATTTCACCACCCAACCATTATGACACCATCAAACCATGCTAGGTTCTTATCATCCCTTGAGAAAGGAGATCCATACAAGTATGTTGAGAAAACATAACACAATAATCCAAGCGACAAGAAACAAATATAAAACAAATCCACCACAATTTACACATGACCCAACCCTCTTTGCTTAACTTTTTTCACACAACACCCACACATGTAAATATGGTTATTCAAAAAGACAAAGACAAAAATACTTGTAATAAAATAGCTTAGCTCTCCCTTTGGATCTTGTTGGAGTAAATAATTCTTTATTTTATCCTCCATACTCTTTTTCTTCATTTTCCATCCATACCTCCAAGTTGTAATTAATATATTTTCTCACTCCAGAAATTCCTTCTCCAAAACAAAGATCATCTTAAGTTCACTCCCATTTCCTCCACTTTCTCTCATAAAAACTCAAAGTATGAGAACTATAAAAAAAATAAAAAATGAATCCCTTTATCCTTCCTCTTGAATTCTCCCAAGATTTTTCTAAACATTCATCTCTCTCTATCCCTTCCTTCAACCCCACCCCCACCACCACCACCCCTCCTCCCCATCACCTAAAAATGCAAGAATGAAAACATTTCTTGTAAAAATCCACAAGAGTGGCTTATATGAAGGATTTCGTGTATTCCAATAGATGAGGACACATGGCATATGCATATTCTGTAACGCCCTGCCGTGCGAACCCCAAAGGACAATTACATAATAATTACAGCACAATTTTTTTTATTTTTTTTTTTAAATAACATAACATACATGTAATACACATTAAGTCATAACATGAATTTCATTTAAGTAAATTCACTAACACATACATCCCTTGGGGTACACGAAGAGTCATTACGCGACTTAGATCCATACAACAACAATAAAGAATAAAATCCAAAGATATAAAGTAAACATTATCAAATGTAACACATACATGATAAATCATTGATAAGAACCATCTGCACATAAATACAACATATGCATGATTAACTTAACACATTGAATAACAACTGCCATGGCCAATATTACATTATAGTACAATGCTTAAGAAGTACAATGATGCAAAAGTGTTTCCATACATGAATGGAAACCATACAACAAGAACCATGATACAAATGAATAGATGAATACACAGCATCATCACTGGCTCCAAGATGGATACAATTCTGGATTCGTTGCAACAGCACCAATCTGCACCTCTCGATCCTTGACTGGGGACCCAATGGGGTGCTTAGCACCTTCCACCCGACCATGTGAGTCTGAAGACCCACCCCCCGTGCTAGGAGCTAACAAGAAAGAGACCTCAACCAAGAACATCCAAACAGGGAACCACAAGACTCAACATCATACAAGAGTAACATGAAACCCAATGATAGCCACAACATCAATTAAACCGTGACCAGAGAACATGACATCCAAATCATTTCACAATAGAGATAAACCACTTCAAAAACATAGTAACAGTAAAACAAATATCATAACATCAATAAATTGTTAAAACAACAATAAACCACTTTCGAATCATAACAACAATGATACATTTTCAAGCATAAAGTCACTCCCAAATGTCACAACAATAATCCACAAAACTTAACATCAATAAATATCAAGTCATAAAATCAAAAGACCGCTTCCAGAGGATATCAATAAAACAACTCAAAAGGGACAGCTAGAGGAGAGTGTCATCGCATGGCTTAACATGGATTCTCCAGACTACCTATTGCAAGGTGCCACCTCCATCTACTGACGGATTATCCAGACAACCAAGCGCTAGGAGCCTCCTCCATCTATGGTTATCCAGGCTACCTATCTCAAGGAACCGCCCCATTGGGTTGCTCATGCGGAACCCGTTAACCTTTCTTGAAGACAAGGCAACGATCTTGCCAACCACGGCCTTCTCAATCCCCTTTAGCCTATGATAGCACTAAAAGGTGGATGAGGCATCAAATATCTTTTTAATATGATTCTACCCATCCCCTAGTTAATTATTTAAATTATCACTTATTAAATTTACTCTAACGAGGGCTATCCTAGCGCCCCTTTGTGTGCCGACCACCCACTTAGAGCCACTCCCTCTAAACACTCAAAACATAAAAACCAAAATCCAAGAACCCAAGGGTTGTACAACATAACAAGAACATTAGATCACGACAGAGAATCATGCGAGGCATTACCAATCTCGCTATAAATACATAATCAAAGTCTCAACAATTCCCGTACAACCCTTTCAAAATCATGAAACCAAAACACTTGCCACATCAAGGGCACATAAAGAGTGAACATCAACTGACAATCATCTCAAGCCTCTGGAAGCCAAAAAGAATGAAAACCCACAAACGAGGGTAAAATAAAGCAACAAGAGTAAGTCAATGATACGGGCTTCAAGCCAATTTCAACACCAACCCAATGAATAAAAGATCCTCAAATCAAAATAAAATAAGGTCATACTCATCAGAACATCAAGGACTTCAAGATATTCAAAAGAATCCCAACCAAAATCAACTCAAGGAAAAGTCACCTCAAGACGGAACATCAAATCATATATCAACCACACAAACAAGCAATTACTATTTCTATGAACTTCACTTTTCCAAACAACCTTCCATTATCAATTAAACAGCGAGACATTTCTTCCATATATAAAATACTAAGTAATCACCAATAACTCAAAGTGTTCTAAGTTAAATAATCTATCAATATCTCATTGACCTACTCACCTAAAAGACTATATTTAACAGACTACCTTTTCACTAATCCACAATGAGTGATAACATTATACTAACATATAAGGCTTCCCTTATATCCTATCTCTTCAATTATTGAGACATCATTTAAATCAAACTGAAGAAATCGTAGAGACAATAACCCACTACTATAGGTATCCAAATATACATATAAAGACATTTCATCAATTTACTTCTTTAGAAATATTCCAAATAAATAAATAGAGCTATTACCTTTTTACTCACCTATAACCATCTACATTACTACTGGAGTGATCCTCTAGAAATTTAATGTTTCTAATTCCACTAATTGAGAATACAACAAATTCACCTTTAAATAAATTATCAAATACAAGCACTTAACGAAACCTTTTGAGTAGGCAATTAACAATAATTATGACCTTGTCAAGCATTATTCCTTCCCTCAAGACTAATTACTCAATTTAAGTCCAATACAATAGATATCTTCTACCTTGTTATCACTTACTAAAATAACAAACTTAAGGAACTTCTCAACAATATAACTAGGAGGTGGACTCAATACACATTAATTCTTTTGTTTAAAAACACGATTGAATAGTATAGCTTCACACTGATAAAAAAATTCCTAAACTTTTCTACTTCCTAAAGCTGATTCTTTTATTTTCCCAAAACTCTCACTATAGATTTGGAGCTACCCTCTTTCTCATGAAAAAGAGAAGAAACAGATGACAAAATATAAATGAGTAAATAAAAGTTTTTTTTTACAACTGCTCTTAACTATACCCTAATCTTATAGTTGACGAGATTTCATCTATTCTATAGTGGCAGGCGGGTGAGTTCCATATTAAAATTTCCACCTCTAAGAATAGCAAATCTGAATGAACTAAATGTTATGCAAACTACTGCCTTTTACGTTATAATGATAGTCTTTTATTTTATTCCCCTATATTTAATGTATATTAAGATGTTGATTGAGATACACTTTATCAAATTTCCAACTAAGGCATAAAAGCCAACAGCATTTGAGGCAATTCACAGAGGTAGTTTCAAACAAGAAAATGAATCAATAACCTGTCAAGCGCAGGTCTAGGACAGAGTGCATGCAGTGATCAAAGAGGAGAGGTCGACTTGACAGATGCAGGCAACAGAGTAATGCAAGGGGTCTATGAATGCAGTAACACAAGATCAACACAATTTGAATTTAGCAAGAAGGCTCTCAACATCACCGAGTTAATGAGCATACTGGAGCACATTCAAGCATAGAACTGTTAGTGTAGGTTTTTTATTCCTTATTATAAGGTTTTTCCTACACATTTATTTAAGCTTGCTTAGATTAATAAAGCATGTTTAATTAGGTGATAGGATTATGAGGTGTCACCTTCCTACATGTTAGCATCCATTATCTATCTTGGGAAGATACTTTGTTATCTTTAATCCGATAGATGGTTGCTCCTCATTGGTCGGTGTTGCCACCTCTTCCCTCTCTCTAGTCTATATAAGCATGCTACCTAGCTTGTATTTTTATTCGATATTGAGATAGTTATCTGATGCTATTTTTCCATTCGAGCATTTCACATCAATCTCTTGGTATCGTTGTTATGCTGTTTCAATTGCTTTTGCATTTACAATATATGTTTCTAACTCTTTCAATTGATTCTGGGTTATAATCTGTTTTACGGATTTTAACATGGTATCAGAGCCAATTTTGTAAGGTTAGATTCTTTGTAGAGATCTTGTAAAATCTTGTATTCTCTTCTCTTGCATTATTTTTGAAGATCTAGAGAATCATAAAGGATTTATGAAGATTCAAAAATCTTGTTTCTGTCAATCGGCTTGCATATTTTGTGTTTCAATCAGTATTGCAGGTTGCAGCATGCCTTTTCTTATCTTAGGTAGCTGATACATCCTTTGCATGCCATTTTTTGGTTGCTGAGTCATTTTTTGTTGCTAAAGGCGACTGATTTACATTAGATCTACATCTTCTGTACCTAATCAGGAAAAACGCCTTCTGGGTTTTGTTCAACACATCAAAAAACCATCTGGGTATCTTTTATTTTTTGCATGCAGCTTATATATTTTGCAGAATCGAACTCAGAAAGCTTCAGCCGTACCCCTCTCTGTTGGCAGTTTCAGATTTGAAGACAGTTTTCAAAAGCTCCGTTCTTGCTCATACGGACTCCGTTTCTCACGAATTGTTTTTTGATATTGGCTATTTTTTCGTGCTCTATGCAATAGTGCAGTCGTTTTTTGATTTGGATGCAGAGATTTTTCAGAAATTACAGATTCTCAGTCGTGACACTGCACAGTCCTCATTTTGGAAACTTCGAAAAGGCATAACTTTTGCATAAAACCTCAGATCGAGGTGATTCTTTTTTTGAAAGTGAATTTTTTTTCGTGTAGCTTGCAGTGGTGTTGTTTATTTTATTGGGTATTGTGCCCAAGTTGTATTTTCAGCATATGCTCCTTTTGAGGATCTGTAATAGCATTGAGATCAAGTCCACTCAGTATTTCTTGCTGATGGTAATTGTAAACGCACTAAATATAAAGTGCCAAATCAAATTTTCTTGGGGGGTTCTTTGATTGAGTGAAAAAGGGGGGGTGTCTTGTGTGTTCGTGCATCTTTTCTTTCCTCACAAACAACAACAATCTAATTCTACATTAAAATGGATCAATTAATAGTACCTATACTCACACCCTACAACTACTATGAGTGGAAGTCCAAGATGACTATACAACTTAAGAAGTTAGGATTGTTTCGAGTAACTATGGGTATTGAAACTGAACCATCTCTAATTGCAGAAAAGCCTAAATGGTTTAACAAACTTGATGAAGCTTTTGGAACTCTATGTATGTCTATATCTCCAGATTTACTTTTTCATATTGAGTCTTCTACAACACCAAATGATGTATGGACTACTTTAGAAAAACTCTTTGGTGCACAAGATGAACTAAGAGGACATTTATTGGAGAATGAGTTGATAGGGTTAAATCCATGTAATTTTGATACAATTCAGGATTTCTTCACAAAACTAAAGGCTTTAAGATTGTAGTTGAAACAGTGTGGGATAGAAAAGAAAGATAGTCAGTTGATTCTTAGCATTCTTTCCAAACTTGGTCCTAACTACTCTGTGTTTGTTTCTACATTCTATGCCACAAAAAGTGCCTTGGGAACCACATATAAGATGCCTTCTTTAGATGATTTTGCTAATGAACTCACTAAGGAGCAAGACAAATTGGTTCAAATGGGTACAATTAAGCCCTCTAAATCTCATGCCTTGACTGCAAATCAGGGCACTAAAGATCAGAAGGGGGTTGCTAAGAAAGAGAAGAAACAAAAGAACCAAGAAGAAAAGAAGCAAGAACAAACATCAATTGCTTCTAAAGCAATGAATAATGCCTCTTCTTCAAAAGGCGACAAGCCTAAGAAGGAGAAAATTCAGTGTTCTTATTGCAAGAAACTTGGTCATGATGAACATAAGTGCTTGAAGAAACAGATTGATCACCTGTCACATCTTCTTGAGAAGAACAATATCCAGGTGCCTGATTCTGTCAAACAAGTCTCATCAGAAGGGTCTTCAAAGAACACAGAAAAGAGTAAGGGGAAAGGAAAGGGCAAGGCATTAGTTGCAAGAGCTTCTCAACCAGATTCTTGGGTAATTGACTCAGGTGCTTCTCACCACATGGCCAATAGAAAGGAAAGCTTCTCATCCTTGGAGTCATGTTTGTGCCTGATATTCTTATGGGTAATGATACACCAGAAGAAGTTCTTGGGAGAGGGTCTGTTGACGTTGGTGATGGGACATTCCATGATGTTCTTTGTGTGCCTTCTTTGTCAACTAATCTCCTATCTGTCTACCAGATCACCCATACAGGTTCTGGCAAGAGAGTTGAATTTACACCTGATTCTGTGGTTATTAGTGATCTGCACAATGGGTCTACAGTTGCTATAGGAAAAGTTGATAACCATTCTCGGCTCTATCAATTTTCTCATTTTGTTCCTGATTCTCCTTCACTGGCATTGCTCACTCACTCAGATGAGGTGAGTCATTTGTGGCATCAGCGGTTTGGGCACTTGAATTACCGCTACTTGCAGCAGCTTAGTCAGCATGACATGGTTATAGGGTTGCCTTCTATTCGATTCTCTGATGGAGTTTGTCAAGGTTGCATTCTTGGCAAGCATCCTGAAGAAAAATTTGACAAAGGCAAAGCATGGAGAGCCACACAGCTCTTGGAGTTAGTACACAGTGATTTGGCTGGTCCATTTCAGCATCCTTCATTCAGTAGAGCTAGATATGTATTGACCTTCATTGATGATCTTTCCCGATACACCTTTGTATATTTTCTCAAACAAAAGTCTGAAGTCTTTGAGTCCTTTCAAGAATTTAAAGCTTTTGCAGAGAAACAATCTGGGAAGGTTGTCAAGGTTCTGCGCACCGATAATGGCGGGGAATATGTCAACCAAAGGTTTGAGCAGTTTTGTGCCTCAGAGGGTATTAATCTTCAGCACACAGTTCCCTACAGTCCACAACAAAATGGAGTTGCAGAACGAAAGAATCGGTCATTGAAGGAAATGGCCAATTGCATGATCCACTCCAAATCATTGGCACCTCAGTATTGGGCAGAGGCCATCAACTGTGCATGTTATATCCAGAACCGGGTTCCTCACCGAGCTGTGAAGGGGGTAACTCCTTTTCAAGCTTGGACCGGTCGGAAACCCACAGTCAAGCACTTCCGAGTGTTTGGGTCTCCTGCATGGGCCCACATTCCAGCAGAGAAACGCAAGGCAATGGATCCGCAGAGTAGGCCTTGCATATTTGTTGGCTATCCAGATGGTGTCAAAGGCTACAGGCTACTCCACCCTACCACACATGAGCTCTTCATTGAGAGGAGTGTTCAGTTTGAGGAAGATACTTCTTCTACCACTTCTCCATCCTTCATTCCCATGGAGACACTGCGACTTCATGATGATAGTTCTTCTGAGGATCAAAATCCTCCTGAGGAGTCTTCTTCCTCCACTTTAGATGGTGATGATGAGGGTTCATCTTCCTCCTCTCTTAGTCATCATTCAGAGGATGATGATTCTCCTCCAAATTCTCCTACCACTGGGCCTCTTTGGGCTCGTCAGACTTTGGAGTCAGCAGGTGATTGGGTTGGTGATCCTTCAGATGTGAGACGAACAAGGTCACAGTTCGAGCAGGCTCCTCATCTCTTCTTTGCTTCAGCTTCTGATCCACAATTCTTTAGGGAAGCTTCTGGTGTCCCCGAGTGGGATGCTGCTATGCAGGAAGAGTTCAGTTCCTTGGAAAGGAACCATACTTGGGATTTAGTCCCACTTCCTAAGGGAAGAAAACTTGTTCGATGCAAGTGGGTCTATCGAACAAAATTTGCTGCAGATGGGTCAGTTGAAAAACATAAGGCTCGCTTGGTCGCAAAAGGATTCTCCCAAGTTCCTGGGATTGACTACTCTGAGACTTTTGCGCCGGTTGCCAAGATGACTTCAATCCGACTTGTCCTTGCCATTGCTGCAGCCCATCGCTGGGATGTTCATCAGATGGATGTGAAGAGTGCCTTTCTTCACGGTGACCTTCAGGAGGAGATATATATGGAGCAGCCACAGGGGTTCATCCAGGATCCTTCACTTGTTTGCCGACTTCGGAAGTCTCTCTATGGTCTTAAACAGGCCCCACGAGCCTGGTATGCCAAGATGGACTCCTTTCTTCTATCAGTTAGGTTCACTCGGTGCCATTCTGATCCGAATGTCTACATTTTGCAGCAGGATGATACTCTCACTTTCCTTGTTCTCTATGTTGATGACTTGCTGATTACAGGGAGTTCCTCATCCACCATCAAGGCAGTGAAAACTGCCCTTCATGATCATTTTCTGATGTCTGACTTGGGTCTTCTTCACTATTTCTTGGGCATTGAGATTACACAGTCTTCGGCTGGTATCTTTCTTTCTCAGCCCAAGTATGCTCTTGATATGCTCTCTCGATTTCGCATGGCTGATTGTAAGCCTGCACCAACTCCATTTCTATCAGGGGTCAAACTTGAGGCTTCTTGTGCTTCACCTAAGTTGGTAGATGCTACCTTGTATCACCAATTGGTTGGGAGTCTCATATACTTGACTCACACGAGGCCTGATATTTCTTATGCAGTGGGCCTAGTCTCCAGGTTCATGCAAGAGCCACATGAGCTGCATTGGAAAGCAGCTAAGCGGATTCTTCACTATGTACAGGGCACTCACAGTTATGGGATTCATTTTGCAGCAGGCATGGATATTGACTTAGTGGGATACACAGATTCAGATTGGGCAGGTGATTCTCAGGATCGCAAGTCTACTTCAGGGTATTGCTTCTCTCTTGGTTCTGGTCTGATTTCTTGGTCGAGCAAGAAGCAGTCTGCTATTGCTCTTTCATCTACAGAGGCTGAGTATCGAGGAGCAGTTAATGCTGCTACTGAGGCCATTTGGCTTCAACACATTCTCACTGAGTTTGGCATTTCCTTTCGGAAGCCTACAATCATCTTTTGTGACAACCAGAGTGCTATTCAGATCTCTCGCAATCCGGTCCATCATCAGCGGACCAAACACATTGAGATTCACATGCACTACATTCGGGAGTTGATTCATGAGCAGGTTCTTGATCTTCAGTATTGTTCAACATCAGATCAGACAGCTGACATCTTCACCAAACCCTTCACTGAGAGCAAGTTCATTCATTTGCGAGCTTTGCTTGGGGTGCGGCAGGTGTCCTCCTTTTAGGGGGCTTCTTAGCTCCTTCTTTCTTTCTCTCTCTATTCTGGGGGGGCATACTCTCTTTTGTGGGGGGGGCTACTTCTCTTTTGGGGGGGATTTCATTGTACATGGGTACCTCATCAGGCTTGATTTGTCGGGACCCATCTCTGTACCCACCTAAGCTATGCTTAAGGGGGGGTGTTAGTGTAGGTTTTTTATTCCTTATTATAAGGTTTTTCCTACACATTTATTTAAGCTTGCTTAGGTTAATAAAGCATGTTTAATTAGGTGATAGGATTATGAGGTGTCACCTTCCTACATGTTAGCATCCATTATCTATCTTGGGAAGATACTTTGTTATCTTTAATCCGATAGATGGTTGCTCCTCATTGGTCGGTGTTGCCACCTCTTCCCTCTCTCTAGTCTATATAAGCATGCTACCTAGCTTGTATTTTTATTCAATATTGGAGATAGTTATCTGATGCTATTTTTCCATTCGAGCATTTCACATCAATCTCTTGGTATTGTTGTTATGCTGTTTCAATTGCTTTTGCATTTACAATATATGTTTCTAACTCTTTCAATTGATTTTGGGTTATAATCTGTTTTACGGATTTTAATAAGAACCTTTGCTGGCAACCAACAAGCATTCACTCAGCAAGATGAAGGGATCTCCTACAAGGATAATCTTCAGATTACGACAGTTTGTTCAATAAAACAAGGGAATGTGTGAAGAGGAGAAATATTGAAATGCACCGCAGCCTATACAGGTTGACAATGAAATCAAAGAGATTAACTAAACCTTTAAACTTCCTAATATGTTTCAGGTAAGACAGCTGAGACAGATTGTTACAAAAATAGAGTGTTTATATAAATCTATACACCCTACCAAGTTTAATTGCGCTGCAGCAACAGGTTGTCAATGAAATCAGAGAGGTTATTAACTTTACTAGTTGCCGCTGTGATAGATTTCAGGGAGACTATTTAATTATGCACAAACCCGAACTCAAAATGTTGGAACTGTGACAAGTTGCCAAGTATATCAGAAAGTGAATATTGGAATTTGGAAATATCTCCATTTACTTGCATTATTATCAAATCCCAAATGTTTGCCTCACGATTGAAGAGCAGGAGACAGGTGAGGTGCAAATACGTGACTTAGGAGTAGAGGAAATCCTATACAACTTTTTTTTAAAAAAAAATTTAACTTGGCACATTTATGTTTAGTGGCGAGTTTCCAGAGATGCGTTCAGGTTCGAAATCTGGAAGATAAACTTCACCACGATCAAAGGCAAGCTTTTTATTATGTTAAAATATTGACAATATTTATTTTCAAGTGCTGCAACTGCGATAGATTGTCAGACGAATCAAGCAGGTTATTTAAATCTTTAAACTTCCTATGATGTTCAAGTGCACAGTTGTGACAGACTGCCAATGAAGTCAGAAAGATTATTTAAACCTCTAAACTTCCTAGTACATGCAACTCCTCCATTCAAATAAAAACACAAGATAGTGAAACATTGGGCAGATATGGAATTTCTACAGGCTGTTTAGACTTGATTGGAGGAAATTTATATTTAACATTCTAAATATTACAAATTAACCACTATGCAATCATTCATTACAAAAGATACCAAATAGAAAACTTTTGTTAATAAATTATAGAGAACTTTAAAATAAAACGAGTTACTTACCGTACATACATTGGATGGACTTCCTAAAGTAAAGCTTTGGAAGCTAAATAAATTTGGCTGTGCGCTGAGAATTAGTGATGAGGCTCCTTTACGCATAAATGGCAATTTCCACCCTTTTTCAGACACCCCAACCACGTCTGCGGTTAACCTAAATCCGACACTTCCTACCATAAATTTTTTTTTTTGCAGAAACCCCCAAGTACCAGTAGGCTATCCCTTCCAAGGAAAACTCAATTTTCTTTCCTCCCCCTCAATCGATTACCCCCCCCCCAAACGGTTTTCCCAAAACACCGTTATGAGGAGAGATGGAAGATCCCCAAAACTCTCTTCCTTTCCAGTAAATAACTCCTTTGCTTTAAAACCCTTCAGCTTCCTATCCCCTTAACCATATAAATTATTTATTAAAGTAATTATCTTTTCATTTTCCAAGTTTTCGCATTCCCTTTTTTTTCTAATCTACAACAATGAAACTACTCTTCATTTTATTTATTTATTATTTTCTAATAAATACTAAGCAAAGGTCTTCTTCCTTGAAATCATAATATTTGTATACAAAATTACATATATATATATCGCACACATAAATATACATCTTTATTTATTTATAATATTCTATTAGAATTTATTTCGTCACATTGTTTAATTTAAATAATTACTCATACTTCTTTAAGATTTATTGACATCACATTGTTTACCATATTGACATTATTATCTTCACAAGATAATTAACTTATCAATTATAATTAGGTAACAAACTTTTAATGGCTTTTCTCGCCTTTACCTTCATTCAAACTTAAGTAAAATTTTAATATTTAATCCTCTCTAATATTTTCTCACTTTTAAATTTATTAATTGAATTTAATCATTAAATGATAATTATTTTTCCTCATCTAATCCGTTTACTTTAAATAACTAACTCCCAATGATAATTCAATTAATGTTTATTATTGAACCTAATTCCAAATAAAACAAGTAACCTTACAATTAAATTAACTTTATTAATCAAATCCAAACATAATATTAGTGTTATCTCATAACCTTAAAATTAAATTAAATAATAAAATCACCACATCATCATGACCTTACCAACAACAACTTACTTAACATCAACGATGACCAAAATGGAGGGCACTACATATTCTACATCAACACCTTACAAATAATAAATGTTAATCACACCTCCCCATGTGCACCCACGTGGCTAGGTATGATTGAATAGAGTGTGGAGCACTCCTCATTCACACCACAACATTGGGAAGAGAGATATTAAGTGGACTACCAAGTCCACACTCATCCCTTACATGCCAAATTGGAATGCCTTTCCCAAGGAGTTAGGTGGAGCACAAAATCCACCCAACACTCCATATGCATAAGAAAAAGTTCAACTATCCCCTAGTTACTTCCCTAAGGAGGTTTTTTAACACTTTTAAAACCCCACTTGAAATGAAAATATAGGTTTGCACTCCAAAGGGGGGGGCACACATTTTGGACCAAAAAAAGTTGATCAAAAGGACTTTCCCATTTAAATGTGCACTCACTATTTATCACAAGGAAAAAACACGAGCACTTTCGCATTCAAATAATCCCTTAAAATAAAATATAGAAATTTCAGCATTACATGTTAACTCATACAATCAATCTTGTTTCAAAGATTGATCCACTCAAGTATCTGTTAAGCAAGGCATCATTGACAGGAAGGTTAGCAAAATGGGTAATGATTCTGAGTGAGCTTGACATCCATTATGTTGATTGCAAGGCAATCAAAGGATAGGTTATCACTGATCAACTAGCTGAGGCATCACTACAAGCAGACCACCCCCTGCACATTGAATTTCCAGATGCTGATGTCTTTACTGTAGAATCCAAACAACCATGGTCCTTATACTTTGATGGCTCTTTCACTCAACATGGATCGGGGGCATGCATACTTTTTGTCACCCCCCAAGTACACACCATTCCTCGATTGTATAGGCTGATGTTTCCATGCACCAACAATATAGTTGAATATGAAGCATTAATCACTAGACCTAAAATAGCATTGGAATGGAGGACTACAAAATTACAAGTGTATGGCGACTCACAATTAGTCATTAATCAGATCAATGACGATTATCAGACCAAAGATGACAAACTGCTGCCATATAAAAAGATGGTGGATGACTTTAAGAAGTAATTTGTGGACATCAAATTCACACAAATTCCAAGGCTTGATAACAAAGCAGTCGATGCCATGGCTATGATCGCATCATTGTTACAACTCCCAGAAAGTGAGGCTCACTATGAATTTCTAGTGGAACAATCATTTACACCTGCCTATGACACACCTAAAAGCCAAATCATTTGCCACTTGGTGGGATCCGATTCACCTTGGTATGGCAAGATTTATGCCTACCTAAAAGATGATACCTTACCACCTGATTTATCCCGTAACCAAAAGCAAAATTTTATATGCCAATCCTCTCGCTACACTCTTATCGCTGACACCCTTTATCGATGTGGTCTTGATGGTACTCTACTTCGATGTCTTGAACGTGATGAATTTGACAAAGCTTTACAAGAAATTCATGGTGGCATTTGTGGTACTCATTTGAGTGGACTGACCTTATCCCAAAAATTGATTAGAATGGGTTACTACTGGCCTACAATGGAGAGGGAATCATTCACTTTTGTGAAAACATGCTCAAAATGCTAGATTCATGGGAATCTCATTCATGCTCCTGCACAGGAACTTCAACCATTTATGCCAACCTGGCCATTCTCCCAATGGGGGTTAGATCTAGTGGGCAAGATTCATCCTTCCTCATTGAACGGGCATAAGTTCATCATCAAGGCATAGAGTATTTTACCAAGTGGATTGTGGCGGTACTTCTTAATAAAGTTACCAGCAAACAGATATCATCATTCATACTCAACTATATTATTTGTCGGTATGGCATTCCCAACTCCATTATTACATATAATGGATGGCCTTTTAAGAATCAGGATGTTGATGAACTTTGTGATAGATTTCATATTCAACACAGATATTCAACACCTTACTATCCACAAGGGAATGGCCAAGTAGAGGCCTCAAATAAAACTATACTAAATTTTTTAAAGAAGACTGTGAATGATGCAGGGAAAGATTGGCATGTTCAACTCAATCCCGCCTTATGGGCCTACAGAACCAGTGTCTGCACGCCAATAGGAGCAACGCCATTTTCTCTTGTCTATGGAGCAGAGGCTATACTTCCTCTAGAAGTTGAGATCCCCTCACTTAGAGTCTCACTGAAAGGTCTCACAATAGATGATGACTACAGAGTTTCCCGACTCCAAGAACTGGAACTCCTAGATGAAAAGAGACAAAGAGCAGCTAACCATTTGAAAGCATATCAACAAATGATATCTCACAGCTATAATCATGGAGTCAAGTTGCATACCTTTCAGGTTGGTGATCTGGTTTTGAAAGAAAATCCATGAAATCAGTAAGACAGAGAAAAGAAAGGAAAGTTTGAACCAAATTGGCTAGGTCCTTATGTGGTTATTGCAGTCTATGGTTCAGGAACCTACAAGCTATCAAAGCCAGAAGGGGACCTGTTTAACAAACCCATCAACAGTATGCACCTGAAGAAATATTATGTTTAAGTCAGCTATCATCATCCATAAATGTCCTGAAGAAATACAAAAAAAATTAGAAAATGTCTAGAAGAAATACAAAAAAAAATTAGAAAATGTCCTGAAGAAATACAAAAACAACAGAAAACGTCCTGAAAAAAATGGTTACCCTGGTGAAAACCTAGTAAATAGGCATCTCAGTGATGAAAAAAAGAAAAAACAAATAGTGAAAATCTGGCAAACAGACGCTATTTGTAGCTCTCCATCTATTAGTTCATATTCCGCACTTGGCTTCTCAGCCTTCATTTTCATGCATCTTTCCATCATCTTAGGGCCATACTAGCATCATACTGTCATCATTTGCCTAGAACGATAGCGCCTTACCATGGCTTGATTATTGTACATATCCATTTCAGCAAGTTGTGTCAATACTGGGGGAAAACGTTGACATCCTGGGTGCAACCAACTTTTAGGTTTTACCAAAACAGTTGGACAATGACATAAGATCCAATCATGCACACAAACAATCAAATCACATGAACAAATATCCAATCATTGATCCAAAGCACCACAGTTTTCAGCTACGTACCATATCATGACTCACATCTAGATGATCTATAATTTGAATAATGTTTGGAATAATAGTATTTCATTTTGAACAATGGTTGTTTGATTTTCGACATCACCTCTCTGGAGCACACTCGATGATGTACTGAACTAGAGTGGTGAGGAAAGAGAATGATTTTTCTTTGACTATTGTCTTGAGGTTAACTATCCATCTGGTGTAAATATGTCACGAGACATGCTTTCCAAAGCAATATCATTGATGACAATTCCACATTTGCATTAGAAAGTGGTTAATATTTGTCTGTTTATGCAAGGAATGCTCAGGTCATCTCGGTTCAATTATACCTCAATGCTTGTGTTTACTTGCTATATCAAAAATCATGAAAGTTCTACTCGGGTCATCATTGGTGCTAATTTACCCTTCGATGCTTGTACATACTTTCAACATTTTAAAATGCTCTATGATGATTCAAGAAAGCTAACAAAAGGCTCAACAAATGGTTGGTTTCATTTAGTTGCATTTCATCTAGCTCATTGTACATATCTACATACTAGATTTACATTAGAGTTTTTGAAAGGCTAACAAGAACATCAACAGCTGCCATGTCTCTTTAGACTATTTGTGGAGGAAATTCGAACATTTGTTTCATCATCACCTTTCATCTTCATTATCATTTCATCTAGGTCCTATCATTTATCATTTATCATTCATTTGAATATCATTTAGATCCTCTATCATCTTCATATCATTAACATTTTATCATTTTCATATTCATTTCATTTTCATTTTACACATTTGCATCTCATTTATCACTTTCATTCAATTTCACCTATCACTTATCATTTCATATCACTCAAATTCTTTATCACTTCATTATCATTCATTTCACCTCTCACATATCATTTCATTTATCCTTTCATTATCGTTCATTTCATTTATCATTTCATTTTTATTCACTTCATATCATTTCATTTATCATTTCATATCATTCAAATTCTTTATCATTTCATTATGAGTCATTTCGCTCATCACTTATTATCATTATCATCATTCCAATTCTTTATCGTTTCATTATCATTATCATTTCATATCATTCAAATTCTTTATCGTTTCATTATCATTATATTATCATCTCATTATCATTATCATTTCATATTATCATTTCATTATCATTATCATTTCATTTTCATATTTCATTATCATTATCATTTCATATCATTCAATTTCTTTATCATTCATTTCATTACCATTTCATTTCATTATTGTTCATTTAATTTCACTTATCACTTATCATTTCATTTCATTTTATCATTGCATTTCATCATCATTACAAATCATTGCGTTGCATCACATATCATTTATCATCTCATCATACATCTCATTATTAATCATTTCACTTTCTACTGTTATTCATATCATCTATCATTTGTCACATCACATTCATATCATACCTTTAATCATCCTATCATTTTTCATATCAATTCATATCATAAATTCATGATGCATATCATAAACACACCATTCATTTTCCATCATATTACCATTATTTACTTGCAATCCAAAATTTTTTTAAAAAAAACAAACATTCCATACATACATTCTCATATCACTTGCCAAAACAACATTTTTCATAAAACATATCAAATATCCCATGACATATTTTCATAATCACATCATAAGTCATCCACCTGCATGACATCATTAGTACACATCATCAATCATTTTTCATCATCATCATACACATCATATCAAATCATCCTGCATATCATGTTAGTCATCAAATCATTAAAATGCATACCAAAATCCATAACATATACAAATAAATGCATATCACATAATCATCTCATAAATGCACATCACATCATCCAAAATCATCGCCGCTACATATCATCGCTCATCATAAATAATACAAATGTCCAATGTCCAATGAAACTAAAATGTCCAAAGAGAGATACATATGATATGATCAAAATCAATATACATGCTCCAAAAATGATATACATGTGTGAAATACATCTACATTAGTTGGTCAATGTCCCTGATGGAGCTGGTCTGGAAGGAGGTGGCCTGCCACTAGTACCTACGTCTAGATCCCGCTGAGGCCTGGTAACCCCCATGCTCTGAGTGGTTGTCCGCAACCTGCTCCTGGTCCTACTGTGAGACCGTGGGAATGGCTCTCTGCGCTCAGGAGGACACAACTCCTCGCATCTGACACGATAATACTCTACCTCCCTCACCATCTCCATACCCTTGGCAATAGCCTCTCACAAGGATGCACTCTCTACAGTGCCCATAAGCCTTTGAGCAATGCCCTCAGCCTCCACTGCCCTCTACCTCAATGCATCCCTCTCCATGATCAACTGGGCTATCTGTGGGTCTAGGGCAGGCTGAGATACCTGTGTCTATGCTTGAACCTATGCATGTGCAAGCTGCGCCTGTAAATGCACTATCAAACTTTGTGCCTAGCCTATTGTGATGAGGAGGAAACCCTGATAACGGTTTGTGGTCTGCCACCAGATCTAGGCCTCCGTGTAATTTGAGCACTGGCTAGACTATCGAACCTCTGCCTCACTGCCCTCTCTGCCTCCCCTCCATCATCTCCCCCATCATCCCCATCATTTGAGCTATCATCATCCCTGCCACCAACCTCCTCATCTCTGCCACCCTCCTCATCTCCACTCTCCTCCCCCTCCTCTCCTCCACCCACTGCCTGCTCTCCGCTGGCCACATCCTCCTGTCTCTCCTCCCCTGGCTATTGTACTACTGCAATGGGCCCTGGCTCATCGGGGCATGTAAACTATGGGAATTGATGTGTGTGGAAGTACACTAAGTACTCATTTGACATCCCTGCATCTGTCACCTCTGGCCTGTATGCCCATACCTCAGGCTATAAGCTTGAATACTCTGTATATGCCACCTGGTATGTAATACAACACCCCCATCCAGGATCATCCTTGCGCCGCCCATAGTGAGCAATGCCCTATGGCATCCCCTACGTGAATCCGTACTGCCTCTGAACTTGCAAGGCCAAAAATTGCTTAATAATGAATGGGGTCCGTCCTATCAGATATCAGGGTATATAGACAAATGGCATCTCCAAATGATTTGTGTCCCAGGGCTCGCAATCTATGTATGGCCTCCATATCACTACATCCACATCATCTAGCACACGCCGCCAATACTCCAACTTGCCTAGCTTGGGCTGGACAAGTGCACCTACATACACCTCTACATATGGCTTGCCTGATGGCCTAGCCCTAGCACACTCTGGCCTCATAACCGCAATATGCTCCCATGCCCAGATCTAGAGCAGAGTCACACCACTGGCCAAACTTGTCGACCCTCGGTATACAACCTAATGTAGATAATGATACAAATGGGCCAAAATGCAGCTCCCCCAGGCATACCTCCGCGGCTGCGTCACCATCCACTTCAGCATCCTACCCCACCCAACTGAAAATCCCTTCGACCAATGGTCCAGTCCAAGGAAGCCTCCAATGAATGCAGCCAACACAGCAACTAAGGCTGGATATCTACTGAAATCAACCCACTACACCCAATATCCTGCTATAGACATATCAAGGCACCTACCACAGGAATCCCTAAAATCCTGTACACATCCTCTGGTGTCACGGTCATCTCACCAGTCGGCAAATGAAAGGTGTTATGATCAGAATGCCACCTCTCTACCAATGCAGTCAACAGCCCTCTGTTGACTTGAATCCCTTGTGGGATAGTCAACAAAGATCCCAACTCACAGGCACCTATCCACTGTACCTCTACTGGAGTTAACTCTCCTATCTGATCCCAACATATCAGGAACTGCTCTCTAATCTGGAGGTTGTCGAAAACCTACTATTTTTTTTGGTCATCACATGGACAATTCATCAGACTCATACCAATGACTTATATCAGACGCTCTATCTATCAAGTGCACTACATCAGTGACCCATATCAAATTAATCAGCAAATCATATCAACACATCATATCAGTGACCCATATTAGTGACCCATATCACACAATCAATCATATCAGACAAATCACTGCTACATCTATCTATCTGAATATCAAATCAAGCTACTCTATCATCCTATTCCTAATTGTTTTGTTTTTCAGGAAAGAAAATTTATCACCGATCAAATCATTTTCTTATTTGTACTTCAGTCATAAATGCAAATATATTTGAAAACCATCATCTACTATTTGGTTTCTATCATAGAAATCAAAATTATCAGACATTTACTCTTTGTTTTCTATTTCGGGATGCAAAGTTATCAATTAATTAGTCAATCAGTCAATTAATCAATCAATCTACTCTTTGTTTTTCATTTTTGGGGAAACAAAGTTATCAGCTATCTACTCTTTGTTTTCTATTTTAGGAAGAAAAGTTATCAGTTAATCATCAGATTTTCTATCATTTCTATCCATATCAGCATGATGACAAAATAATTTTTCTATCTATTGACCAAGGAAGTAATATATACACCATGATTTTTTATCATAATTCATCACAATCACATTCTGCCAAAATTTCCTAGATGCGCTAATCTGTACCTCCGATGCGTTGAAACTCGAAAGCACTACAATTTACCTCGAAAGCGCTAAAACTCACTATGCACGCTTTTTGCACCCTAAAAGCGCTAAAGTTTTTCCTATAAGCGCTAAAACCCTATATGCACTAAGGTACCCCTCTGATGCACCATTTCATCATCTCGACGCGCTAAAACCCTGTATGCGCTAAGATAACCCTCATATGTGCTACTTAATACCCTAGATGCGCTAATACACCTCTGCTATGGCCAGTCCCTAAATGCGTGACTCTGTGCCCTGGATGCACTAAAGTTTCCTAGCCAAACTTCAACCCTATAAGCGCTACTCTACACTTCATATGCGCTAGAACACCTGATTTTACCCTACACCTATATGCGCTAAAGAACACCCTATATGCACTACAAAAAATTTTGAATGCGCTAAAACATTATCTTTTGCCCTGAATCTACATAAAAAATTTGATCAAAATGACAAAAATTTGAATCATAAAGGGTTTAATCAACTCACCAGTGGTCCATACGCGACTGGTCTCTAAAATCGACAAGCCTACTCAAATCTATGTGTGTGAAATGGGATCGACATCTCGCTATGTCACTGTTAGAGCATCCAAATCACTGTAGTAAAAAGGTGAAAATGACTTCCACTTTTACCCCTTTTACCTTATATGGGTCAATTAAGGTGGGTTTTTTATGACATTTATTTTATTTTTCACCAAGGGCATCTTTTACACCAATTATCAGGAGCTAAATCACTGAATCACTAGCATAATATCATCAGCCAATCCAGTTTTGTCATCATCAGTGATTTACCTCCCAAGGGGGCATCATCAGCATCAGCATCAGCAACATATCACGGGAAAAAATCTTATTTTCTTTGAAGCAATGCGTTTCACACATCACTTCAAAGAGGGGCAAAATGTATGTGCATAAAATTGGTCATGTCTAATTAATCCTGACATTTAATTAAATATTTATTATTTAATTAATTTCTCTAAAGTCCTCTACATGTAATTAAATTTAATTAATTTAATTATATTGTTCATTCATCTTATTCTCCCACCATAATTGAATAAATTTATTTTATTTAATTATTTCACATGTCTACTTGATTATTTAAATAAATACATTTTATTTATTTAAATTAATTATCATCTTTTTAAATTTAATTAAATCTTTTGTTTTAATTAAATTTAAATATTTATTTTCTTCTATTTAAAACTTTCTTCTAATTAATTAAATATCTTATTTAATTAATATTTATTTAATTAAAAAATCAACATGCATCCATAAATAAATAATTGAATTTAATAATTCATTATTTATCTTCTCAATATCTTTCCATTATCTTCTAAAAAGATGATTTTTAATCATCTCATCTTATCTCTTCCATGAAAATGGAAAAATCCTGCTTTATTCGATTTCTTCTATTTTTCTTCCCAGTCTCATCCATCTTCAACCGTTCGATCTGTCAGGGATTATCACAGCCGTTGACCAACTCAACCAATCAAAATCTTCAAAAAACTCTATAAATACATGTGTGAATCCAAACATTGGTTACACAGACATACACACAATTACGCTTACGCATTTGCATATTTAGCATTCCATCGATAATCATATCTTAGCAGTAATCTTATCATAGCATAGTAATCTTGCATCTTAGTATAGTATGCATTTTTGTTCAAATCTCATTCTCTAGTAGTCCATTTCATTGAGCTTAGCATATCAAATCTGAGAGCAACTTGAACCAACGAAACACTACAGATAGAGAGCAATAAAACGACTTTGAAGAAACTTCCATAAACAATATGTTTATTTTTTTCTTTCAGTTTTCTTTGATCTAATGTTTTATTGAATGTGTTTTGAATCCATTATAATAAGCATATTTTCATACACACAAGTGGCACCCAAATTTTCCCTTTCATTTCCCTCAACTTGATCTCTCAAATTCCTTCACAAAGAATTAAATAAAGACATAGTTTTGCTTCCAAAATGTATTGTTAATGTTGCTTCACTATATCAAACACCTTTCTACTATAGATGACTTTGGAAAATGAATAAAATACAAAACCTATAGTATTGAAAAATGTACACCTTTACATTTTTACACTATGTTTGCATCCCCTTAATTAATTGAATTTAATTATGCCTTTAATTGGCCCAATTATGCATTCATAAGCCTAATTAATTTTTTTTTTTTGAAAGGGAAACCTACATTTAATCAATGCATACACTTAATTACACATCTTGGAAAATGTGTGTTCTAGGTTTAGGGCCTAGGACCCATTTTCCTAAGGGAAAATGGGTCCCCCTTAAGTCTCAGAACCCATTTTTTAATATGTTTTTGGTGACATTTTAATGGTCTAAATTCAAATTGCAAAGGTCGGCTTGTGGTGTTTAATTGTCGGGTAATTAATAAAACAACTATAAATACAAGGTATTTTTATCAATTCAAATCTAAGTGGCATAATTCAAGTTTCACAAGAGCAAAGATTATTAGATTTATCAGTCATTTATTGCAGTAATCAAGATCATATCATCATGTCAAAGTTATGTGTTTTCATGCATGTTTTTGAAGCCAACATTGTGATGTAGGTTTCAAGTTTTTAAGCATCCAATCAATCCATGTCTTGCAAGATCTAATACTTAGAGAGATGTGTTAGACTTTAGTCCTCTAAGGGTAGCCATTAAAGGATTTGGTGAGGTGTAACAAGCTTTGTTCATTCATCAATCCATTCATTTTATTGTTATTTCATTATCAAGGTTTAATTACTAAACTAGGATTTGACCAAGGCAAAGCCTTATCCACTAAAAACAAACATTTTTTTCCTCTCTTTGTATGTGCAGATTTGTAGGTGAAGAAGGATTCAAATTGGATCAAAAATGCAATTTTGCAAAGTTGTCAAAGTTGTCAATACACGGAAACTCGCCTACAGTTTTTTTCTAGCTTTTTGATAGTCAAACATGGTGGAATCAAAAGCTTAGATCCAGGATCTGAGGAGTACAAAAATAATTTTCAAAACCCTGTATAGAAACCCATTCGCCCTTGGGAAAATGTCCTTCAGCAAAGCCCGAAACTCACTTTTGGAGCCAGGTAAACACCATCCTAACCTTCTCAAATTTGTTGGTCAAGGCTGTTTGTAATAGTTTTATCATAATAATTTATATTCCAACCATTATATCTCATAGGTTTGATTGTTAAAACACTTTTACTCTTCTCCCAAAACTATTATTCAATCATTTCTATCATAGGGAAGTCAAGGTAGCATAGTGTCCAAATCTGGCTTTGACTCACCTTGAGGGTTGTAAGTCAATTATGATCATTTGTGGCACTATCCCTCTTCCTAATGAACATGGAAAAGGTGGATTTTTTATTAGGTTGACACCCCCTTTTTCTTTTGGCATAGGTCCCTCATCTCACATCCCATTTTTAGGTCTCCTATCCATCTCCCCCATTGTCCTTCATTTCATTTTGGTGAACCTAACATTGTACATCTTAAATGTTGATATGGAGACATTTAAAACCCTAGATCTAGATTTGCATTAGTGTGCTTTGCATTGCACTTAGGGTTTAATTTTGTATGTTTGCATCATTTAAATTTATAAAAAAGTCTAAAATTTTGCGTTGATTTGGCATACATCTTGCATTAAAGTTACATCAAGAGGGTCTTTTAGTCATTTAGCTTCAAATTTCAA
Organism: Sequoia sempervirens; assembly: GCA_007258455.2. Taxonomy (NCBI): domain Eukaryota; kingdom Viridiplantae; phylum Streptophyta; class Pinopsida; order Cupressales; family Cupressaceae; genus Sequoia; species Sequoia sempervirens. The sequence continues at coordinate 9,808 of VDFB02380328.1, read as the reverse complement.
TTCAAAATTGCATTCCAAAAGTTGTCACTTTGTTCACTATTTGTCTCTAGTTGCACTTGCATTAAGACACGTAAAACTAGAAAAAAATTGTCATGGAATTCATAGTCAGCAACTTGAAACAGAGAACTCAAACATCAAACCTGAAACACAAACTTTAATTTTTCTAACTCCTATTTATCTATATTTATTTATTTATTTGTAATGACGGAAATTGCCCCCCTTCTTGAGATAGGGATATTTTTAGTACCTTTGCATTAATTACCCCTTTAATTCATCATTTATGGGCCCCTAAGACCCATTATTTCATATCTCAAGGCTTATTTCACCTAAAAATCTCACAAAATCACTCAAAACACCAAAAATCCCAAAAACCCACCTCACAAAGCTAAGGTGGGACTCATTTGCCACCTTGGGTGAATCAGTCCCCTTAGGTGGGACCCATTTTCCAAGGGTGGTGAATGAGTCCCATTTGGGGTCATTTTTAATTTTGAGCAGGAAATTCATCATTTTAACTCAAATTTTTGGTGGATGTTGGCCTTTGAGATCTAAATAACAATAAATTAGTTGTTAGTTCCTATATAAGCATGTTTTCAAGTCATTTTTATCAATCTAACCAATTTGAGCAAGCATTCTTCAAGAGAATTCAAGAGACAAGTATCAAGAGTATTCAAGTTCCTAAAGCAAATAAAGTTGAAGCCTTGGAGCAGCATTAAAGTATTTTTGCTGGTCTTCAAGCTCACTTTTATTCAAGATCTAGCATTATCAAGGGTTGATCATGGTTTTCTATGGTGAATCATGAAGAATTCTAGGTTGAGGAGATGCAACTAGCCATCAAGCCAAGCCTAAGGACTTGTTTTCTAAGTGATTTCATCCTCCATTGTCACTCTACTTTCAGCCTAAGGAAGTTTTATGCATCTTTTGGATTCATTTAAGGTGATGAGAGATCTCCTAAAGTGAGTCTTGAATTATTCAAGTTCCATCTATGCATCTTGTTCTTGCACATTAGAATAGGATTGCATCATGTTTCAAATTTCTTAGTCTTAGACACACTTAAGGCTAGGGTTTGTATGCTTATTTCATTATTTTCCATCAAGGTTTAATTACCAAACTAGGGGTTTGACCAAGGAAAGCCCCCCATTATCAAATCAAGTCTATATTCTATTTTCCAGGTGTTTTCACAGATTCAGATCTGGGACTTAGGTTGGAAGGAAAGAGTAGGTGTTGAAGTGCATATCAAGAGTTTAAACTCCCAAAAAATCAAAACAGGACTGATTCGCCAAGAGTGGTGAATGAGTCCCACTGTAGTTGTTTGCCAGATATGTTTGCAAATTCAAATACCCTTTTTCCTAAAACAAACTCCCATGCAAAAATTTAGAACTGGGACTAATTGCCAATGTAGTTGTTTTCTAGATCTATTTACATATTCATATACCCTTTTTCCCAAAACAGACTCTTGTGCAAAGATTTAGAACTAGGATTGATTCGCCCAAAAGGGAAAATGAGTCCCACTAGGTCAAAAAATCAAATTTTATAGCATTTCAGAGCTCATTCAGATCATCTCCAGATTTTCCAAGTGCACACATTTTATTTTGCAACTGTCTGTTTCATTTCATTCACTTTTATAGGTCATTTCATAGTGCATTACATTGAGTTAGCGTTTAGAGTTGCATCTAATTACATTTCATTATCTTTTCCAAGTCTAAACTTGGTGGTGAACCCCTTAATAGCTTGCATTCAACCCCTATGACAACCCTATTACAAGATTTCTTTCTCTTTTGCATTGAGATATTTAGGGTTACCCTTGAATGAAATTGAAGGTGTGGGTATGCTCTATGACCAAAATCATATGAGCACCATCCCACAAATTCATAATTTCATTATTTATCCACATATTATCCATAATAAATTAATTAATATTAATTTCTACCTAATATGCACATATAATTCATTTAATTAATTATTAAATCATCAAAATCTAATTCACCTAGTTAACTATCTAGTCTATCCAATTCACTCAAACATACTCCTAGTCCCACTCACTAGCCTAATCCACTTCATTTACCCATGCAATCAATTAACTATCCCATGTGAATATTCAACCCCCTCTAATTATCTTATGCACTTGGTTAACTCCTTCATGTAGGCAATTAACTCATTAATTAAATATGTTGTCCTTAGTCAATTTGAGTCAAGAGTAATAATAATTATGTTAATTAAAAAATAAAATATTGTGCAACTCTTTTAGACTTGCCACCTCTCCTCATCAACAAACCTCATCATGGATTAGACTTGATTCTAAGATTGAATCTTAACCATTCATCTAATTCTCTTAAAAATCTACAAACCAAACCCATTATTCATCATTTCATAGCACTCTCTCATACATCTAAATTCTATCAATTTATCATCTAAGGAATCTAATAGATATACCAATGAATTGTGCACCCACATTCCAAAATGAGCAAAGCTTCATATTGAACTCAATCTAGGGTTTACATGTGTAGGATTTAAGTGTTTTGATAGTTTGATTTTGACACTTATTTATTTGTTCTAATTTTCTTGCATTCAATTTATTTAGATTTTTTTTGGAAAACTACAACTATAGGGGGTTTCTCCCATTCATATTAAATTTAAAACATTGTTGTAATGCCTAAGATTTGAAACTCAAATAGAAACAAACTATCATGCAAGTTTCTACTTCAAACCAAGTGAAACCTGTAGATAGAGCTCAACAAGAGAGTGAAAACAAAGTAATAACATCAAAAACCAAATTCAAATGTTACCAAAGCCTCCATTTTTGAATGATTTGCTTCTTGCTAAGTTGGAAAGTGGATGCTCCTTTTCTTTAAGATACCTATTTTGACAACATGTACATAGTATAAATGATGATTGATTGATTTGGATGATATAATGCTTGAATTTATAGATTTTTTGAAGGATGAATAGATGGTCAAGATCTAATGATGGGATCAACGGTGGAGGATGGTTGAGAGGATTTCCCTAGGATCAAGGAGAGGATGAAGGTTGGAGATGGAGGTTGTTAGATTGTGAATGGCTAAGATGAACTTACTAAATTTAGTAAGTAGTTGTGAGCATGAGGGAAATAAGGGACATGTGCACTTAAGAAGTCTATATTCTTGGGTTGTGTTGAGAGAATAAGGAGACCATAAGGACAAGTATTCTTAGGTGCCCTTTATTCTTGGAATGTGTTGAGAGAATAATGGGGCCCTAAGGACAACTGTTCTTAGGTGTCATTTATTCTTGGAATGTGTTAAGGGAATATAAGCCTAATTAAATAATAGTAATATTTAATTATTTTAGCCACATGTGAGATGGAAAATAGGTGGAATATGATAGTATTGATTAATTTATATTGTGGGGAGATGGAAAAAGTGATTAATTAAATAATGTGACTATTTCATTAAATGTGAGGCCTATGGTGGAGGGAATGATGATATTGGTTGATTAGGACTAGGTGATGAGGAGCAGGCCTAGGGAATATTTTAGGTGTCTATAATTGTTATTACTATTTTATATCAATTAAGTAAACTCTAAATTAGTGTAAGTGTTATTTATTTTATTTGTTTTCTTACAAAAACTTGACTTTTTTAAACCAATAAATGTTGGAAATTTATTAAGTTAACACATAAGTTCATTATGTAACGACAAACTATTTCTAAGTGTCTAAAATATTATATTCCATTTCCTTAAGGGGCTAGGATAGCCTCCCAAAACTTTTTAGATAATTCAAGTGAAGGTAAGTTCCCTCTCCCATTATTACACTGAAGGTGTTCCTATGTGAGGTTGTCTAAGCCAAGATGGATGTTCAATGGCTCATATCATTTGTCGTATAATGCAAGATGATCAAATTTTTTTGTCCATTTGTTTCTTTTTACTATTTTTTTCCACCATTAAATGTCATCACCAATATTTCCAACGTATGGTTTTGTAATACTTTACCTGCAAACTCTACCTATTTTTTCTCATCAACATTGTTGATAGCATGCCACAATATGTGCATAATATTACCATTATACAACCAACAATAGCTATTAGAGAAAGTAATATTTACAACCTTATATTTAAACCAAATTTTGTATTTATATAAATTGTAATATATTATTTTTTTATTTTATTTTACATTTTGTTTATTTATAATTTTATATTTATCTACAAAATAAATTTTAAAATATATTGATTAATATATATTTAATTCAAAAACTAAATATTAAATTGATAATATATTATATATTGTAGTTATTTATAATATATACTTATATATTATATTATATTATATTATTTATAATTGTTAAGGATATATTATTTATATACTATAATTATATATTATTAATAACTATATTATATATTATAGAAATTCAAAAATATAATACTAATATTATATTATAAAATAACATATATAATAGTTATAGTTATTTTATTATATTTATTAAATAAAAAATTACATATAATATATTGTATTATAATATAAGTTAACTATATTATATATTATAGAAATTAAAATTTATAATACTAATAATATATATTATAAAATGATATATATATAATTACATTGAAGGCATTCCCTATATGAATTCAATCGGATAACTTATGTTATCAACGGTTTAGAATGTGTTAGAATGATGCAAGACATTGAGAAAGATCTGACCATAGAAATAGTAGCTAATATCAATAAAAAAAATATACTTTTTTAGAAATCAAATCTAAATTATATTCTTTTCCAATGAATCAAAGAGATAATATCATAATTTAAAAAGCTATTTTTTTTAGAAATAAAATATCTATATATTCTCCTATTTTTTTTAATTTATATTTTTCCTAACAAAGCAAAGGATAAACATATAGCTTATTGTATAAATTATAGCTTACTTTCATTACAAATCATTTTTTTTAATAAAAGAGGGGTAAAAACTTTATTAATCAACAAGAGCAGTACAAAGCATAAAGCAGGAAGGGCCCTGAAAGGGGTCAAGAAACAAAAAACAACCAATCAAGATGTATTTATATAGCATCTCACATCCTCGGTGACCCAGCCCTCCAAATCCTCAGCTAGGTCTCCTAGTAAACTGACCCTATCATCCACCATCCAATTCTCATTCTTCTCAGAAGCCCATTTGGCCAAACCATCAAACACCTTATTCCATTCCCGAGAGATATGAGAGAAGGTGATAGAGTCCATTGATTCTCCCAGATTGATTATTTGCTTAACCACCACTGCAAGCTGCTAGCTAACATCCTCAAACTGCCTCCTATTTATCAGGTCCACCACCACCTGAGAATCTGACTCACAGATAATTTGTTCCTAGCCAAGAGCATATGCCCTCTTCAAAGCCAAAATAATTTCCAAGGCCTCCATTAGGTTATTAGAGTGTTGCCCCTTATATTCTGAAAAAAAGAACACAACCACCCCGAAACTGTCCCTACCCACACCACCCACACCAATGTGTCCTAGATTGCCCCTTACCGACCCATCCGTATTTATTTTCAAAACACTAGTGGGAGGAAGCATCCAATGCCCCTCCTGAAGACATTCCCTTTAGAACACCTGCCACACCCAATTGTGGGCCTCCCAGTATTGCTAGTAGCAATCCCCAAGTTGTGGATAATTCCAGAGTCTTTCGGATCGACCAATATTGATAGGTCATATTTAGCTGACAAGGTCTCCTGCAAGGCCCCAAGAATATGAGCCCAAACTTTCCTTGCCAACAACTTTTTTTCCAAAAAAAATCTTAAGTTGTGTTCCAACCAAATGTGCCCAATAATTAGACTGGGACCAATAGACCACGCTATTTGCAAAAAAGAGGTATTCACCGAATTGTACCCAATGATTCTCCAACACTCATCAAGAGAAGAGGGGTTTTTACACAAAAAATTTCAGGCCTCCCACCAAAAATTCCAAATAGTCCTTGTAGATGTCTAAATTTGGACACTTAATTTATCCAAATTCATCCCCTTTCATCTTATTTTTGTAATATTGCTATTATTTAATTAATATCTTTAATTATGCCAAATCTCTAAGGTATTTAATCAATAATACCTTATCTCTTTAATCCTCCTTCCATCAATTGAATTAAATAAATATGTCATTTATTTAATTTCCTTTATGTCACATCCTCCATCATTTTTATCTTATTCTAATCCTTCTTCTAATCTCATCATTAGGATGTGCACATGCCTAATCCTTGATTAGGATGTGTCACATCCTCCAACTTTTGCAAGTTGGCCTCTAATCTTTCTTAGCCACCTAACCATCCTCTAATCCTTCACTAACTAGCCTAATCAATCTTTCAAGGAATTTTTAATTCCTTTTATCCTTCCAAGGAATATTAAATTCCTTTTCTCTTCCCCATGTCCTTTATGACATGTGTCCTTGGTCAACCTTATTAAAGGCCTTCCCTTTGGACAAGGCACTCCACTTCCCCATGTGAATTTTTAATTCACCTTTTAATCCCCCAAGGCACCCAAAAAGAATTTTTAATTCCTTCACTTCTCCCACATGTCCTCTACTTATTCTTTATTCTTTCCCATCTCCCCATGAGAATATTTGAGGAATTTTTAATTCCTCACATGTCCTCTCACCCACATGGGGACAAGGACCTCCTTTATGAGGAGATCTTGTCCAATCCCAAGGTACTTTGTACCCCCCTCCATGTCATGTACTTCTCCTTCCACCTCATGTCCACTTCACCTTTTAGGGCTACATCACATGCCACATGTCAAGATGTGAGGGCTTGTGAGTTCTCAACTCACCTTAGCCCTACATCTTGATATTTGGTGGCTCAATCTTGACCATCCATCTCTTCTAGGAATTCTCAAAATTCCTATAAATACCCCCTCTTTTCTCTCATTTTAGGAGAGATCATTTTGCTAGCCAAACTCTTGCAATTTTGTTTCTCAACTTATACTTAGCCATTTTCATGTGTTTATCCACTTGCACTCATCCTCACAACATCATTTATCTTGCATCTTGCGCCATCCAAGGAGCATACACATCAAAGATCGAAGGGCCAACCAAAGGATCGATTCGACGCAAGGTATAAAGTTCCATTTTGTTGCTTTCATCTTGTGTTGTTTCCAACTTAGGCTAATCTTGAGGTGTAGGTTGTTTTGGTGTTTATTTGCACTCTTTTACTTGCTGCTCGTTTTCTAACACTCACATTCGACCTATCACAGTCCTAACAAAGGGACACTGAAAGAAAAGGTGAGAGACAGTTTCCACATCCTTTTAACAAAGAAAACATAATGAGGGACCTTGGAAGCCACATTTACATAGGTTATCCCACATCAAGAACCTGCCAAACACCACCAGCCAAGAAAAGAAATTACATTTGGGCCACAAGAATTTATTCCAAATATTTTTCCACCATGGAGCCTCGTCACTTCCAAAGGCCTTTATATCCAAAGCACCATACCCTGAGGCAACAGTGTACTTCCCTTTAGTACCTGGACCCCAAGCCAACACATCCCTCTCCAGAAGCGAGCAACAAACTCTAGCAGCCAAAATAGAGGACAACTCCCTCCTGTCCTCCAAAGATCCCCCTATGGCCACTCCTGCATATCCTTCCACTAATAGATGATAGTCTTCCCTAAAGCTTGAGGGGCTTTGAAATCCATCACTCTACTCCACCCAGCTTGAACAAAAATTCTACATAAGTCCTCCAAGTGGGGATGCAAGTGAAGACTAGGCGGAAAACCATCTCATGAGTCCTGCCAAAAAAGAGCATCAGAACCTCTATTGCAGATCCAAAACATGCCTTGTTTAACCAACTTAGCTCCTTGCTTGAGTGTATCCTAGATCATAGAACATTTCCCCACAAGACTGAATCAAGGAACCTCAGCACCATCCACCCCCCCAAGGTACTTGAAGGTAAGGATCCTGGCCGAAGACTGATGTTGGTGTGTACACCATCTCCAATAAAGTTTAGCAACCAAAGCTTGCCCATTCCAATCCACCCTACGCAATCTTAGATAACCATCTTGCTTTGGCCGACAAACAATTTCCCACTTAATTAGACTCCACTTTCTCAAAAGTAAATTACTTGACCACAGAAACTTCCTGCAGAGCCCCTCAAATTCTTTAGTGAAACTTGAGGGAGTAATCATCACAAAGCATTTGTATATAGGTAAAGCTTGTACCATTGACTTCAATAGAGTAATTCTACCATCCATAGATAGCCATCTGTAGGTTCAATGACCAACCAGCCCTCATAATTTATCAATCACGTCCTGCCAAAAACACTAGGGGAGCAGGCACACATCCAAAGGGATTCCAAGATAGATAAAGGGAAGTTGTCCCACCTGAAAGCTTAAAATCCTGGAAATACGCTGCTGAATATGCATGGGAGTATTAAAGAAATAAATGCAAGACTTACTTTCATTTATGCTTTGCCCTGAAGCAGCAAAGTATCAATCCAACTTCTATCAAAAAGCAACAGCCTCCGCCACCTTAGCAACACCCATCAAAGTTGAATCATCCACAAACTGAAGATGAGTTGAGGAGGGAGGGAGTTGCTCCATTTCCAACCTTAAATGAGTCCATCTAAAACCCAAGACTTGATGAACCTCCCCAAACCTTCGGCCATAAGTATGAACAAGTATAGGGATAAGGGATCCCCTTGTCGAAGACCTCTAGAAGCACCAAATAGATCATAAGCCTCCCCATTTATAAGAATGGAGAAGCAGGATGTCGTCACACAGCTCATGACCCAATCAATCCACTCCTTACTGAATCCAAAGGCTCCCAGAATTTTGGCCAAGAAACCCCATTTAACTCTGTCATACACCTTAGCCATGTCCAACTTTATAAACATGGCTTTTTCCTTCGAAGAGGCCATGGAATGAATAGTCTCTGCAGCAATAACAATACCATCCAAAATTTGTCTACCCACAACGAATCCCCCTTGTTCCGTCAAGATCAGCTTATTAATCCATGGCTTCAGGTGCTCCACAATTATCTTTGTGATGATTTTATAAACCACATTACACAAAGAAATTGGTCGAAAAAGATCCAGAGAATCAGCACCTTCGTGTTTTGGGATGAGAGCAAGAAACGTGGAATTCATGGCTCTCAACATTTGCTTATTCCTTAAAGATTCTTGCATAACCTCCAACAGATCAAGCTTGATTACTCCCAAAATTCCTAAAAGAACTCTATTGGAAACCCATCTAGACCATGCACCTTCCCTTTCTTCATCTGAAACACCACCTCCTCCAACTCCTTCAAAGAAATAGGTTTAAGAAGAGAGGTATGCATATCTAGAGTCACCAAAGGAGGGATACAAGCCAAGATAAAAGCTTCCTCTTCACTAGCAGGTGGGGTGTCTTCTAAAAAGAGGCCTAAGAAGGACCGCCTCCCTAGAAATCTCCAATGAGGAAGAAAGAAAAGAACCTTCAGGAGATTGAAGAGAAGAGATAATGTTACCTTGTCTTTGGGCCTTTACCGAGTTGTGAAAGAAGGAGGTATTCCTATCCCCCTCCTGAAGCCACTCAATACAAGCTTTCTATTTCTAGAGAATTTCCTCACGAAGCTCCCATTCCTCTAGGTCTTTAACTACACTATCCTCTAACCTGCTCAAATCCTCATCAAGACCTTGATCTCGGATCTGTTTGGTGATATAATCCAAGCGCCCCTATGCAGCCCTTTTCTTTTGGAACACATTGCCAAACTGATGCTTATTCCAATATTTTAATTTATACTTGACATATTGAAGTCTCTTCACGAAGGAGTACACAGCCGTCCCAAAAGCAGGTCTTCCTTCAATCCACCATCGAGACACTAGATGATGAAGGC
>VDFB02380327.1:0-16544 GCA_007258455.2 Sequoia sempervirens | reverse complement strand
TTGGACACTTAATTTATCCAAATTCATCCCCTTTCATCTTATTTTCATTGATTAAGTAATACTACTATTATTTAATTAATAGCTTTAATTTTGCCAAATCCCTAAGGTATTTAATAAATAATACCTTATCTCTTTAATCCTCTTTCCATCAATTGAATTAAATAAATATTCCATTTATTTAATTCCCTTCATGTCACATCCTCCATCATTTTTACCTAATCTTAATCCATCTTCTAATCTCATCATTAAGGTGTGCACATGCCTAATCCTTGATTAGGATGTGTCACATCCTCCAACTTTTGCAAGTTGGCCTCTAATCTTTCTTAGCCACCTAACCATCCTCTAACCCCTCATCAGCTAGCCTAATCAACCTCTTAAGGAATTTTTAATTCCTTTTATCCTTCCAAGGAATATTAAATTCCTTTTCTCTTCTCCATGTCCTTTATGACATGTGTCCTTGGTCAACCCTCCTAAATGCTTTTCTTTTTTGACAAGCCATCTCCCTTCCCCATGTGAATTTTTAATTCACTTTTTAATCCCCCAATGCATTTAAGGAATTTTAAATTCTTTCTCTCATCCCCATGAGAATATTTGAGGAATTTTTAATTCCCACTTGTCCTCTCTCTCACATGGGGACAAGTACCTCCTTTATGAGGAGATCTTGTCCAATCCCAAGGTACTTTGTACCCCTCTCCATGTCATGTCCTTCTCCTTCCACCTCATGTCCACTTCACCCTTTAGGGCTATCTCACATGCCACATGTCAAGATGAGAGGGCTTGTGAGTTCTCAACTCACCATAGCTCTACATCTCGAGCATTTGTGGACTAATCTCAACCATCCATTTCCCCTAGATTTCCCTAAAAATCCTATAAATACCCCCTCTTTTCTCCCATTTTGGAGAGATCATTTGTGCTAGCCAAACTCTTGCAGTTTTGTTTCTCAACCAACACTTAGTTATTTTCATGTTCCCAAGCATCATTTGCATCTCACATCTCACATCTTGTGCCATCCAAGGAGCATACACATCAAAGATCGAAGGGCCAACCAAAGGATCGACTCAATGCAAGGTATAAAGTTCCATTTTGTGGCTTTGTCTTGTTTTGTTTCCAACTTAGGCTAATCTTGAAGTGTAGGTTGTTTTAAGTTGTTTGTTTGCACTCTTTTAGTTGTCGCTGATTTATAACGGGCCACATTCACCTATCATAGATATGTTCTCAAAAACTTAAATCACTACCACAACCTGGAATTTTATGAAATTTATGAGAATCTTTTGTATTTGAGAGGAGTAGTCTCCCTACAAAGATAAATAATCACTCTTATACCACAAATAATATAGGTTTGAAAAAAAACTTAAATTTGAACTACTAAGATCACTCTATAATTGTTGAATTATTTTACTCGTAGCAACATCATTTTCCCACTCTACTTTTTTTTTTCTACCAAATATTCTTTTAATATTGAGATGGTACACAATAAAGTTTCATCCTTCTCATCCTTCCTAGATAGTGCATCTCCCACAACATTTTTCTTTTGTTTCTTATTTACAATCTCAAAGTCATATCCCAATATCTTAGTGACCCTTTTTTGTTGCTCTTCAAAAGATAATATTTGTTCCAAAAAATATTTTAGGCTATCATGATCTGCCTTAACCTTAAAGTGTCTACCTATTAGATAAGACCTCCATTATTTTACTACATGAAGAAAAGCTAGCATTTCCTTCTCATAAATAGGTTTGAGCTGATTCTTACCCTTCAATTGATGACTCTCAAAAGAAGTGTACCAACCATCATGCATGAGAATTGTTCCTATCTATTTCCTTAAGCATACAATTCCAAAATAAAATCCTTGGTAAAATCTAGATTAGGAAGAACTAGAGTAGCACACAGCCTCATTCAATCTTTCAAATTTTGCATTAGCAAACTTGTTCCAATGAAAAGAATTCTTCTTTAATAAAGTTATGAGGGGTGTTGCTCTATGGCCACAATTCTTCACAAATATTATATAGTATCCAGTTAATCCCAAGAAACCCCTCAATTTCTTAATGGTTTTGGGAATAGGTCATTCCATGATAGGTTTAATTTTGGTAGGATCCACCTTTACTCCATGTGAAACTATGTGTCCCAAGTACTCCACATCTTTGAGACCAAAAGAAAACTTGGATGACTTAGCATAGAGTTGGTGATCTTTGAGAACTTGTAATGCTCGATCTACATGTTGGAAATATTCCTCTCATGTATTGCTATAAATTAATATATCATCAAAGAACACTAATATAAACTTCCACAATTTTTTTTTTTAAATGGAGTTCATCAAACTTTGAAATGTAGATGGTGCATTAGTAAGACCAAATTACATCACCAAAAACTCATAATGACCCTCACAAGTGTTGGTGTGAATGAAATCTTGTACCTAGTTAATTCCTTACTAGGATACTTAGGGGACTTATTAACATGTTAAATTTATTTAGGTCCTAGGAATCTTTCAAAAAGACTTAGTTGTCATGTCTGGATTTTATATTTCCGTAGGTAGTTATGATAAGTTGTCTCATATCATAAGATTAAGACACTTGTCATAATCTTATGTCATCTCATGTTTCACCTTGGCTATATAACCAAGGGTCTCTCATACATTATATATTTGAATTCCATATTTGTATAATTGATAGGAATATAGTTTATTCTTGTCATATTGATATTCTCTCTTTGTGCTTTCCATTTGGCCTCTAGATCTTTGCAGGCTATCTCCATAGCCAATTCTAACATGGTATCAAAGCGGGTTGGGTGCCATTGGATATTCATTTTTTGAGAGATCTTGGTAGATCTTAAAAAGTTGAATATGCTCTTCTCTTGCATCATATCATAATCTGGAGAATCAAAAAACTTGATAGAAATACCAAATTTTAGGGGATTCCTCTTTGTGGCTCTTTATTGTAGGTTCAAATCAGAGCTTGTTGGTGCAAATTTGAGCTCACCATTGATTTCAAGGTGTTTAAGAAAGTCTGTTTTGCCTTATGTTTCATCCAAATCAGGCATATGAGACTAGATCTATGAGGGTTTGAAGCTGAAGTGTGGTTGCCAAATCCATGAGGTAGCTGCAATTTTGGTGCATTTTGGGTCAAATATGACCCTTCCATCGCATGCAGAAAGCCCAAAAACCCCAAGATCAATTGTCAATTTGTCAAAATTGAACAAATTTTCCCTCGGCTTGAGGAAAACATTTCCCTCCACCATACGGACACCATTAATGCACAATTAGATGCTACAATTATATGTGTTGTTTGATATTGTTGTTGTTATCATTGGTGTCTATAGTTATATGTTGTTGGGTGATCCCACAATAGTGGGTTACTTTTTTTGGCCAAACTTGACATTGAACTGGACTTTTAACTAAATCTTCACTTTCAAACACCTATAGCTGCTAAACCATGAGGAATTTGAACATGATGCAAACTAGTGATTTGTGACATTTTGTCTATAGATTTTAAATATATATTTTTAAAAAAAATTGGAATCAAATTGAATTTATTTTTCCATCTCCTTCAATAGCTAGTTTTTAATAGTAAACAACATTTTAAAGAGTGATGTTTACTATATAATACATATTTTTTTTCTATGAAGGATAAAATTCTAATTTTTCTGAATTTAGATTTGTAACTATGATATCTAGCTCCTTCATTTGATTTCATAGTGTTTTATTGAATAATTTTTTCCTCATTAAGTTTTGAAGTCCAACCAATTACAATTTAGACATAGGTTTACTGTATAACACATAACTTTCTTTGTATGTATCGAAATTCAATTTGTTTCTACAGGATCAAGGACATCAATACCAAGAGCATAGATATTTTCAAAAAAAAATGGTACTCTACTATTTTTCCACATGTGCAAAATAGAGAGCTTGAATTTTCGATGAAAAACCTACATTCACAAGAAATAAAAAGTAAATTTAATAATCAAATTAAATATACTTAAAATTATACTTTTTGGGGAGATTATAATAAGGACTACATACTTACAAAACATAAATTTTAAATGAATTCATTTGGTCCCCCAAAAGGTAAATCAGAAGTGGTTCTTTATCAACATTTTGATAGGTGTAGAGGAGACTTCATTATATGTATGGTTTAAAACTAGTGGGGTTCTATCCAAGGGGGTTTGATCTAAAGGGGATTGATCAAACCCTCTTCAATTAAAATCCTTTAAATGGAACCTTCCAAGGCTTAAATCATTATATCTTCTAAAAATATGTGATTACAGCAAAAATCAAGATGTACCAAAAAGTGTAACCCATTATTGTGGAAACACCCTGTTGATACTTTATGATGATAAGTTCATGGTTGGATTTCATGCCTTTGATGTTGTTGATATTCATGGTTGGATTTCATTCCTTGTTTGATGTCAAGAAAAGAGGTATTGAGTATAGTTGTTGATGTTATCATAATGATATATTAAAATGAGGATTAGAAACATTAAGATGAAGATTAGAAGTAATGTTGATGGTTGAGAGTTGTGAATGATCTCTAGTATATTTTATGCTCTCTTCTATTGTTCTTGAGGAAGTATGTATTGTTGCAAGGAAGTTATGGTCTCCGCAAGTTGGTGAAAGTTTCTAGTTCAAGAAGTTCATTTGAAAGATGTCTAGGAGAATTCTCTACATTCCTCTGTTGCTGAAAATATGGTCTTACGGTTTTGGATTCAGTGTTTTTGTTATGTGGATGTTGCACTCCTATCTTCTCAAGTCACTGATATTGCTAAGGAGGTTTCTACTATTTGCAGTGTGTTGGCAGTTTTGTGGGTTGTCTAGACTGGTTTGAAAAATGCTTTGCATTAATGTTTATGCTCCTATATGGCTTGGTGGACGTGCTCTCAATTCTTATGCAATGTCTTAGTTCAGCTTTCATGTGGTTTGTACCACAAGTTGTTCTATTAATATTCTATCTCATGGCGGTGTATTATGTGCTTCTAGGATGAAGTGTTCTACTTCTATCTGGATTGCAGTGGTTGTTTATGACGTGGCAGTTGAAAAAAGTCTCTAGAAGTGTTGTTGGATGTTCATGGAACATCTCTTTTTGGTTCATACATCATTGATTGATCTCTTTGGTACCACATATTGTGTTGAGTTGGCTTTCTAGAAAATTTATGGATATATGGCCGATAGGGCTTGTTATATTTCTTGTGTCATGTTCTTGGGGATCTATGCCAACATATGAAGTTGTGTTAGGATGCATTTGAGTCTTGACCTATCTTTTTGAGAACTACGTAGAGTAGATTTAGTTGGATGTATGGTTTTAGGCCAACTAGTTATGTGCTACATGTTTCCTTGTTGCCAACTTGGGTTGTTGTCCATCAGTGTGTGTCATTTGGGATCACATTAAGAGATGTAATAAGTTTTTTTTGGTCCTCTCTATCTTTTGGATATGACCGCATTATGATCTTGTGGCCGACTTATTAGAATTATTGTTTGTATTCTTCCTAATCGACCTAATTGATGTTTTGAGGTCTTGCAGAGAATATAAATGCAAGAAAATTTTAGTTGCAAGATGGAAGAGATTATGTGGAGATGTGCAAAGATGAATTGAAGTAGTAAGTTGTGAAAAAAAAGAGTAATGAACTTTAACGCCTTAGTCAGCAGAGTGTATTGTTGACAAATGTTGTAATTTCTATATCTTCATGTATCCCACTCTAAGATAGTGAATCTCATTACATCCTTGCAATTTGTATCTTTCCCTAAGGTTGTGTGCCTTAGTATTGCAAGTCCCTTGTATCTTTCCCTAAGGTTGTACACCTTAGCTTGCAATTTCATTGGTAGTGAGCCTCAAAATTACAATTTTGTAAGAAGATAGCTAAACTATATTAAGAGTTTTCTCTCCATGGTTTTTTCCTTTTTGGGTTTTCTATGTAAATCTGGTGTTATCTTGTGCATGTGTGTTTATTTCCTTATTTTTCATTGCTACTGATTAGATTAAGTGGTGTTGATCTGTGAATGAATTGTTGATCTCAAGGTAAAAGTGTGAATTTATGTATTATTGAAGGGTTTATGGTCTAAAAGGATTTAAATTTTTAAAGATATTGATTCAGCCCCTTCTCAGTATCTAGGTGTTTTCAACACTTTCCACATGATCTCACATCAAGGATGGTTTATAAAATATAAATAATATGATGATGGGAAAGTGTACCTAAGAGATGAGTCTCATCTAAAGATTGTTGGTCATGTGAGAGTCGTGATTCGATTCCTTGATGGACAAGTAAAGGGGATCAATGGTGTACTACATATCGTTGGTTTGGTGTGGAATCTACTTTATGTAATTAAATTGAATGATATAGGTGTGTCTAGATTGTTTTCTTGAGTGGATGGTGTAATATGGTCAAATGAGTTATGGTTCTTGTTAAGGGTGTTCAAATTGGCACTTTGTTTGAGCTAGATGTATGCACAATTCATTATAATAGTTCTTTAATTCCTATATTGAAGATATCTATAGAATCTTCACCTTCACCACTAATAGTTGGTAAATGATGGATCACATGGATTGGGGCTACCAAGAGGGGGTAATAAATATTGGTGTGAAAATTGAATATGATATATGGTGGGTGTAATATTGATTTGTGCCACACTTTTTCCTACCTCAAAGATGGCCTCATTAGTGGCACTAATCACTGTTACACCCATCAAAGCTATCAATATTTCTTGGTGGGCTAAGATCATGGTATCATTCCAATATTGGCATGTCCACCACCTCAAATATAGCCTAGCACCCATGCTCTTCAAACCCCTTTAGAAGCTCCAATACTATTGAATACCTCTCTTAGGTCATCAAAGATGTTAAACGTGTCTATATCTAGCCCAAACATATGTCAATCCTTAAACCTTACTCGAAGCTAACATAAACACCTCCCTTTGCTACACATGTGCCACTTACTTAGCATATGTGCATGCAACTCGTGTACTTATCCTTAAACATGTGTGGTTTACTAATATATACATGCTTATCCCTAGCACATACACCACACTCTTATACACATGTGTTATTTGAAAACATGAATGTGCTCAAGTAGCACTTACACTTTAGGCCTTAACATATGTGACACTAGGAGTTACACATGCACTCTAGAATAAATTCTAGTGAATGGTGTGTGCATCATGATGTGCACCTATCCTACTTCTAAGAGCATTAAATACACTGATAAATGATAAAATTTAACACTTATTGGCTACCCTTGCACTACCACTTTCCTATTGCCCCTCATGTGCTCACTATAGTGCTCCTAAATTGGTATAATATGCTCCATATATGTTCTTCAAGGTGCTCTAAACTCACTCAAATTTACTATTAGCTAGGGTGAAAATAAAATATTTTACCCCCTAGCATTATTTATCCACCTCTTCACTCTATTCATTCACCCCTTCATCCCATTTTTCACCTCCCTTAACCCAATTTTTATTATTTTGCACCCCCCATTCCTCTTTTTTCACCAATTTTCATCTATGTATTTCCTCTTCTCCCTATGTTTCCTCATCTCTTCGAGAGAGACCACTCTTTCCTTTTTCTCCTACCTTCTCTTTCAAGAGGCATCACCTATCCACTTACTAATTTCATCTTTCTTTAGCTAATTGGGTTATCTTGCCACCTCATTAAGCACATGTATTTTATATTCTTTGAAACAACACTTCTCTTAATCATGACACTATCTCAAAGAGGGGGAAATTGTAGATTCTTACAATACATCCTTACATTTTAACTAATTTATGTCACCAATTCCATACTACCAAGGTTTCCTTTCTCATACTAGCTAATTAAATAAATTTTACACAACACTAGTTAATTAAATAAATTATTTAATTTAATTGACTAAGCTAATGTCCACCATCTCCTTCCTCATATAAAATAAACATCTATCGTTTAATTCAAAATCCACATCATCTATATGCCTAATTTAATTTTTTTAACAAAATCCAAACACAGTCAAATTCAATCTTAACCATCCAGTTCCACCTACCAACCAATTAAAAATTATATTTTTGATTTAAATCACCAATCCAAAATTAATTCAATCCTAAATCCTAGTCATGAATTCAATTTAAAGTAAATCCTAGCCATTTATTCTCAACTACCTTTTATCCAAATCCAAATCAACTTTTAATCCCAACCATCCACTCAAACAAATTAATCTTAGCCCTCCATACACCAATTACCGACATTTAATTTCTCCCCCCTCTCAAATCCAAATTCAAAAATCCTCTCATTCAATCTTAGCCTTCTATTCCCAACTACTTTCTACCAAATCCAAATCAACTTTTAATACCAACCATTCACTTATACAAATCATCTCAACCCTCCATATACACCAACTAGCATAATTGAAAAATCTCCTCTCAAATCCAAATTCAAACTTCTCATTCAATCCAACCATCCATTCTAAATCAATCTCAACCTTTAATTCCCCTCATCCCATATCTATAAATCATTCCTCGTCCCTAAACCAAACTTTAGAACCATTTGAATCTAGACCTTGCACAAACACAATAAACATGCAAACAATTAGATCAAACACAAGGTTAGAAACAAATGATTCCTCAAGAAATCCATTTGAAATTTGCAAAAGATAAGAAATGAAAATGAAGAACACAAATGAAACAATTAAATCCTATCTAATGCAAACAAACTCTTGATCTCTTGAGGGAGTTGGTGCCAATTTGATGTGGAAATTGGCCCTTTCCCAAATCCTTTTGCAAGCTTGATGATGAATGAATGAAGAAGAATGAGAAGAGAGTGATCCACTTGATGAAGACTTTGAATGTATGCTCCAAGCTAAAATCTGCAAAAAACCTAGCTATGATTCAATGAGATGGATGAGAATTGCTAAGTATTTTAGCATGGTAACTTTGTTTGAGATGTGGATGATGAAATAAGGATATAAGCTCTTTATTTATAGATTGATAAGTTGAAGAGATGTCCAAATTTGATCAATGTGGGACAAAGATTCAACCAATGATATAATGCCACTTGTCAACATGTGAGAGGATGAAGGTTGAGCAAGTTTTGAGGATTGTGCAAGTTTGAAATTTGAATTTGATGAGATGACATGTTTAGGGGGATAAAAAATGAGTTAAATGCCAAGTGGGAGACATGTAAGAGACAATGTAAGAGCTTTAAATGCTTTGTTGGATGGACAAGTCCCTTTGGGGGGAGATTTCAAATTTGAGGAATATTCCCACTTAGATGCCTTTTTTTGAATGTAAATAGAGAATTAATAAATCAAATAAATGATTTAATTGTGCAAGTTGCAAAATATAGAGGATTTGAATGATTAGGATTAAATTAATCAGGATTCGATTAATTTAAGGGATATTTAGTCGATTTGACAATTTGATTTAGATTTTTGGATTAATTTAAATCAAAAGAGAGGAATATGATAAGAGGCTAATTAAATAAAGATTTTGATTTATTTAATTAAAAGGGATGGTGTTAGATTAAATCAAATAAGGTTTTAATTTATTTAATTTAACAGATAGACTTTAGAAATTTAATCAAATAAATTGATTATTTAATTAAATAGGGATAATTAGATCAGATGAATTGATTTAATTAACAAGGGAATGTGACTTAATTAGACAAAATAATTTATTTAATTAAGAGATGAATATTGATGAATTTAATCAGATAAGGGAATTTGATTAAATAGTTAGACCGAGGGATGATTTAGGAAGAAACGATATTAGTAGATCGTATATATCAATCAGATATTTTTTATGTCTACATTTACTAATGAAGGAATGAAGAAATGAGAAGAATTCATTGAGCAAATATGTGTTGCCACATTGAGGACTCCCGAGCAACCCAACGTTAAGCATATCACAAGCACATCTGCATACACACTAGGTTTGCATTGGTTTGTAATTTTTCAATTTGAAATTGCATTCCTAGTTGCTCAATTGAAGCTAATGGTAGAATTCTAAGTTAGATTTCATTTTTCTTATGTTTCCTTGTTTTGCCTTCATTTTCTCACCATTCTAAAGTTGCATGCCAAAAATAGGTCAATGAGAACACATGGTCAATCGATAGTTTTCTACAACCAAGAATCCATGTGCACCACTTTCAATCAACCATAAAATTGAAGCTAGAAAAAAATACTCTCCACACGTTAACCTATATACCCTAAATATAAAATATTTAAACTATCCACTTCCCTATATACATAATTAAAAAAACAACCATACTACTTTAACATACAAAAAACTGTATCAACTCCAAAAAATGGGTTACACCTCTATCAAACCTCTCTCCTAACTAGGACAAACATTTTCTTGTATGTATACCCTTAAGAATGTTTAATATAACAATTTTAAAAGGAAGTGTCTAAGAGAGCATATTCTTCGACTATACTTGATGAGCATTTTCTTGTATGTATACCCTTAAGAATATTTAAGATAACAATTTTAAAAGGAAGCTTCTAGAACATACTCTTCGATGATCATTTTTCTTGTATAGGTATATATCTTGAATGTTTAAGATAAAAAATTTAAAAGGAAGCTTCTAGGAGAGCGTACTCTTCAACTATACCCGATGACCTTTTGAAAAAAATAAGGGTGGGCCGTCTTTCCAAAGTTGGGGAAAGATGGCTTTGATAGGTCAAAAGCAATAAAAAAAAGTCTTCATAATTGAAGACAAATTCCAGTTGAAGTTTACGAGGTATTCAAAAAAGGCAACGTGACGAGTAACTTTACAAATCATACTTTTGAGTTTCCTCGCTAAGTTGTTTGTATTATGAAGTAATGTTGTGTAAAACAAAGTTAACAATGCTTTGGACGGAATGTCAAACGAATCACGCCAAATACCAAGCGTATACGTATGCATCACCCTCTAGAAGGGTCATAATTGGATGGCCTGGAGGTCTGAGGTCAAAATTTTACTGACAGCCGGAGTTTACCGTCAAATTTAACTTACAGCCTGTCCACCCAACCTTCATAAAAAATTAAAAAAACATTTTTTAAACTTTTTAGAGGACAAGGAGTCAGGATTAGATAGTGGAAGGGCTTTAACAGTCAGTAGCATCTTGCAAATTGTATGCAGAATATTCCGCACTTAACAAACACTTATGCAATAATAATGAAATCTAAATTTAATTGGCTAAGCCATTACATCATGTGGAAAACGTGCATCTAAAACTTTTCTCAGTCCAGCAAAGTCATTTTTAAAATTATAGCTTCAACCCTCCTAAATTTGACAGTCGCCCCTGATTGTCAACCAAATTTTTTTAGGGTTACTTAGCCAGAGTAGCCTTCCAAATGTAAGATTTTTTATATTTAAAAGAGTTTTATAGATTGGATATTTCTGATTTATATTATTTTTTGTGGTCTATTCGAAATTTCTTTTTGATTACATATTAAGATTGAATTTTTTTTGAAAGTGTAATAAAATAAGAAATGAGGTCGAAATTGGACTCTTTAACAATTTGGACAAAATGAATACTTTCAATCTTTAACTCTCAGTTGTAGATCTCAACTCAAACCCACTGAAAATACTCAGCTGAATTCGTGCCCTCAGTACCTTAAAAATTGTTAAAAAAAATCTAAAAATTATTGAACAGCTCAAACAAACTCAACCAAAAAAAAAAAAAAACTGATTGTAAATTAAGGCAAAAATCTCTAAATACGGCCATACGGCCATCGAATTTAATGTCGGTATAGCAGATGTACTATCTGGTAAATGTTTGCGTATTCATTCCTCATCTAGTTTGCGTATTTTTTCCCTCAGCCGCCAATTATAACCGGAGACTGACGTTTTCATTATCTTCGTCCTCCTATTATATTTGTTTGGTCAACGAAATTTCCAAGAATATACTGTATATGGTCGTCTGGGTGTGTTTTTCTATCCTCAAAATTCCATCAAATCTTAACCATTATCAAAACATTTCCTGCAATAATTGGTAGCACAGAGCATTTCCAAACTGTAGGGTATGTTCGTATAGACTTCCATAGTTTTGGCCTCTTCAGTTGCAGTAAGTGCTGATTTCTCTGAGGCTATCTTAGATCATACGTCGCTTTTGGGACTAAAAACTTTGAAAGCAAGTATGAGGACAGCCTAATTTTGAGGCCTTTTTTTTCAGCTCTTTGAACCGATTCGTTGTTTATTATATACAGGTGAAAAGATTCTGTGCCACAAATGGTTCCGGAAATGGAATTTGACACGGAGAATGAGATGCGTGAGAAGGATAATCCTAATCTTAATCCTTACCATGAGATGAGACCGTCAAGGAGTTACAGGGGCACACAGGTGACCCCACTGGACATTGTTAACTATAGTGCTGATGATGCCCAGCTACCACCTGTTACCACTGCACAGGTATGTTCAATTCTTCATTTGGTTGAGTTTAAAAATTTGGAGATGCCCATTTTCTTCTACCTTTGAAAGAATCAATGCTATGTTATTTTTGGGTACTGAATAATTTCCCTTCCTCTTTATATTCAGGCCTCTGCCTCTCCAAGTGTGGTAGAGAAGGAAAATATACATGCTTACTCTGGGGCATATAGGAATCCTCTGAGCCTTGTCGTGTTCATTCTACATATCCTCTTAGCACTTGCTGGAGTGGGGTTTTTTGGGTTCAGAGGAATCCAGGCTGCTCTGAGGAAGGGTAGTGAGAGATTTCACATTGAGAATTGGTATCCCCAGCTCATAGCAGCAGCAGGAGTGGGTTCCGTATTCTCATGTGTATGGCAGCGGGTTTTTATATGGAGACCTGTTGAGATGATAAGAGGAGCATTGTGGACAAGCCCTGTATTGAGTTTCATAGCTTCACTGTTGCTTGTATCGACTTCACAATCGTCTTGTGTGGGATTGGGAACTGTTTTGTTACTTTTCTCTATTTCCCAGGCCTTGTATTCCTGCTGGGTTAATTCCAGGTAAGTCTTATTTCTGGCCTTATTTAATTTCTGCACAAAATACTCTTCATTAGCTGAAACCTATCAACAAACAAACACACTGTTGTAAAGATGCAAGCCTTAAACTGTTTTACAATTTTAGTTGGATGGTATGCAAGAAATCGATGAATAGTCCCAATTTTAGTTAGTAGACTCTGGTTGCCATTAGCCTTTTAATTAGTGTTAAAATTTACCTTAACATTTCTCTTCAAAACCCTTGGTAATATATACACATATAAGTACATCAGTAAAGGTTTAATAACTTTTAGAATCACCCTATAAATGTGAACTCTCTCTTTTCTATGGAAAAGTTCAAAAGAGAAGTATTTTGCTATCAAAGCACATAAGTAAAGGATATAAAAAGCAAAAGAACTACCCCTCAAATTCCCACTGGAAACAAGTCTCTGTAAAAATATCGTAGAGACTGGTTTTTGCAGATTACATGAAGTAGTGAAGCAAAAGGCATTCCTACATCACACAGAAGCTGAGGACAAGAACTATGTAGTAGGTACTCCAAGCATACTGCAATAAGTCCCCTTAGAAACTGTCAGGTTGAGAACTACTAATAGATGCTGGTCATATGGTGTTTCAATAGTAGAGATAGTGTATATTAACTGTCATAGGTTGAGAACTACTAATAGTAGAGATAGTGTATACTAATAGGTGCTGGTCATATGGTGTTTCAATAGTAGAGATAGTGTATGATGCTTTTGGTTTTAACTCTGTATATTTTTCAACATGCCAACTAATTAGTAGAGATGTTACAAAAGATGTAGCCCACAAAACTGTCCCAGGGAACTTTCAAATGAGTGTAGACGAAAACCTGGAAGTAACTACCTTTTTAAGAAACAAAGACATCTTTATTGGCAGTGTTTCTCTGCATTGACATTACTTAGAGTACATCTATAAATATTAGTGGCTTTCAGTTTTGAGTCTTGACAACCAGACAATCTGAAAAATCAAGTCCAGTTCAGCGGAGCCATTGCAGCACTTACTTGCAGCTGTGAAGGTAGAGTTACATCGTCATGAACAAACAAATTTTCTAACCACATATGTTTCCATGATTGCTGATCTCCTCTGCCACGAAGATTATGAAGTTGATAAAGTCTCAATATAAAATGCTTCCTGTCAGTGCTTGAGCACTTCAGTTAACACTTGTTTCGTAGGGTGCATAGCCTTGGCTTAAACTTATCTGCAAAGACTTTCTTCATATAGACGACACTAGCTACGTTGTAAATAACTACCTGCAACCCAAATTAAAGGTTTGACGTGAGAAGTATAGTAACTCAAGTCTATCCACCTGTTCTTAAGACATGTTTTGCTCTCCCTGCATCTTCAACTACCACCGAGGCAAACTCTGTTAAAATAAATTTGCGATATTAAATAAGGTTCTCTTTTTAGCTGATGTACGATAAGAATTTGGCCCAGTAGATTCTAAGAATGTCTAAAAATTTGCTCCGAATAAAGTTTCCTTCCTTCGTAATATTCAAAACTTTTGCTGAAAAATTAACATTTTGAAATTCAATTACATCAAACTTCTATTTATTGGACAAAAACAATTTACAGAAAATTTGTGCTGCTTTTCTGAATTTTCACATATGAAAGAATGTAGCACATCTTTAGTTAGTAGACTGTATAAATTCATAAGTTCTTTCTTGGCTTAAGGTACAATCCTCAACTCCACCCTGATTGCACAGGAGAGTTGTGATTGTGATTCTAATCTCAACTGCCATGTGAGTTTATCCCCCCGTATGGCTAATGAAATTTATAATGATCAGCAGTTCAAAAAGATTGTGCATATTCTTTTTAAGGTTTGTGTGGAATCAAGATGTTGTTAAATAGACAGTGGACAGGCATATTGCAAAACCCACTCATGTGAAAATTGTTCTTAAATGGCTCTTGCAGGATAAAATATGCATCAAAGCTGCTCCCCAAGGCTCTGTCTCAAACTGTCAAATACCCAGAACTGATATACCCCTCTTACTGGGTCATTCTCATGGCATTCATATGGATCTCTGTCTGGATATTGGGCGTTGTAGGGGCAATCAGCCAGAAATATGCAGCACTGAGCGTGCTGGCGTTCATACTCAGTTTGGGATGGGTGATGGAAGTACTCAGAAATATAGTGCACGTTACAACCGCAAGGGTTTTGGCATTGTTTTACCTAAGGGGAATGCAGTCAAATGTACATTTCTCTTTCCAGAGAGCCCTAACAACCTCTTTGGGAAGTATCAGTCTGGGATCAATCCTGGTCCCTTTTCTAGAAGTTCTTCAAGTCCTGGTAATCAAACATGAACATCTTTTTTCCAAAAGTTGCCCTGCAGAAAGAATCAAAATCATTTTTGCTTCTGTGTACTCGTGGATGATATATTTATTGTTTGTATTGCAGGGACGGGCACTGAATTTGGTTGAAGGAGAAGACGAATTTTTCTTCTCTTGTGCTCATTGTTACCTGAGATTAATGGAATACGTCTTCCGGTTTGCTAACAACTGGGGCTTTGTTCAGGTATACGCTTATCTCAATAAGAAATTTCTTCAGCAATTAATTATTTGGAAGAAGAACAATGCCACGCCCAGAACTTCAAAGGGGCCAGACAATTATAGGTTCGAACCATTTAGCTGGTTCATGAAAGATAACGTAGTATTAGAGCCAGGTTACGACAGGAAGCCCAAAAGGCGTAGCTTGAATGAGATGTTGGAATAAAAACAAGCCACAATCCTCTAACCAAAAAGGAGAGGGTAGTATAACCATGGAAAGATCCTAGGTTTCAGTTGTATCTGGTCCATGAGAAGCAATAAATTTGGCAATGAAATTTTAAGGAATATTTATTTGCAGGTAGCAACCTATGGGAAAGGATTTGTCAAAGCAGCTCAAGACACCTGGGCATTGTTCAAAGCGGCGAGCTTGGAACCTGTGATCAGTCAAGACCTGACAAGCTCTCTCTGTGTTCTTAGCGGCGTTGCGAGCGGATCACTCTGCATGATAGTAGCCGGCTCCTGGACTTTTGCGACGCACAAAAACTTGACTGCTACAGTGTCTTTGTTATCCTTTATAATTGGCTATTTCATGGTAAATTTTTCATTCATTTAAATATTTTGATAGAAATAGGGCAAGTAATTTTTCTTTATTCAATTCTGATTAAATTCTGTATGTGCAGACAAGAATTACAATGGCGGTGCCGCAGGCTTGTGTATGTGCATACTATGTTTGCTATGCAGAAAACCCTCAAAACAAAGAATTCGAGGACAACACGATCTCTGATCGCGTGAAAGATTTTCAGAGATCTATGGTGTGATAAAGAAGGCTACCTATACTACCATAAATTCTTCGTTCTTTATTCATTAAGTACTGTTCTGCCGGTAGAAACCGCTATAATCTATAGCCATTTGCGCCGAGTAAAAGTACTGTAGACGGAATTTCAATTGAAAGCCTAATGGCCCTGTACATAGAATAGGAAGAAGCTACCTAGAGCATTCTCATGTAATTTTATTTTCAATTTGATTTATCTTGTCTGCGTCTGGATTCAGAGAATCGTACCGCAATTTGTACTTAGTGCTTACAGACGTAATTCGTCTGGAAATCTAAAGATGCGTGATCAATGTAAACTCTAATTCATAAATGGAGTAC
>VDFB02380326.1:0-14207 GCA_007258455.2 Sequoia sempervirens | reverse complement strand
AATTGTTATGGATCTTCAAAAGGGATTCCCTTAAAGGTTGGAAGTATTGAAGGAGAAATGTTTCTCATGAGAGAATTTTCATCAAGATCAATTAATATAGAGTAGTAAAAGGTTTCCCCCATAGCTTTGTTCGGTTGGTCATTATTGTATGATTTTCCATGGTAATTGGGTTAGTTTGACTCCCTTGAAAATTCAAACCTTTTAGGGTTTTGGCTTGAATTTTCTTTGCATCTCCTTTCAAACTAGTGGTTCATTCAATATATTATGAGATTGTATGATCTTGAGAGGATGTAATAATGTATGAGCTTTGCAATATTCTCAAGGTATAAGATGAGTAAGGGTCCTCATCAATAATACTATGTTTTGTATTACTACTTTCACCTATAGAATGTTTTTAGGGTTTTTTATTAATAAAATAACCTTGTGAGTCTCTTTCCCTAACCATGCAAATATTATTCTAATCCTAATCCTAAGAATTACCATCTATTTTATCTAATAACACTAGTCCCTAGCGATGATGTCAAAAATGACAAGGGTCATTATTCACCTTGTATTTTGTCAAATTTCAGGCATGTCCATGGCTATTTCCAACATGCCTCCACCTAGTAGTTATCCTAAAAAAATTAACACACATTCTACCCCTAATTACTTGATAATAACTAGATTAATTGACTAAAAACCTATTCATTCCTTCTAACTATTGCTTGAACATAAATTGATCTAATGAAACCATAAATTACAGTATAAAATAATTATTATTAAAAATGAAATTAATCTAATGAAATCATAAATTACAACAAACAATAACTATTATTGAAAATGGGGGTGACCCTTTGGTGAAGTGGTGGGGCTTCTTTCTTGTAGGGCCAACAACCAAGGTTCAAACCTCATGGGGTCTTTCCCTATCACGTTGACAAATGAGACTATTTGACCTTAGTGTTAAGGGGAGGCCCTTTGGTGAAATGGTGGGGCTTCTTTCCTATAGAGCCAACAACCAAAGACTCATACCCCTAATATCATACAATTTTTACAACACTAGATTTATGTAAACAAAAAATGAATAGAGGAATGAGCGGGAAATCAAGTTTGAACGCTAGTGAGGGCACATCTGAGGGATAGGTTGATTCTAATGAAGATGACTGTGTTGTTGTGTTTGAAGGTGCGTTGGAGGCTCCTCTTCCTTTGTGCTCTTATTTCTTGGGCGTGTGGTGGTCCTAGTGCGTGTGTAGGTGAAGCTTCTTCCTGTTGGAGTATAGGACCACTGAGGGGGGTGAATTAGTGGTCTAATGAGAAATAAAATTTCAAAGCTTAACTCACTTGTATTATGCAAAGAGACCCATTGAAAACACTTCAAACAAAACACTTCAAACATTATAGGAATTGAATATTGAGGGAGTCACAATGATATGCAAATTAGAACATAATACTTGAACAAGGATGTCCAATCAAGTACATTATGACAAACCACCAAGAGGATACATAACACAATTTTTATGAGTGGAAAACCATAAAGGGTGAAAAACCACTCTGAAAATAAGTTTCATTAAGCCTCACTGGTCAAAACCTCACTGGTTACAAATTGTATGTCTCACTGGAAAAGCAACATGCCTCATTGGCAAAACAACATGCCTCATTGGCTAAAAAGCATGCCTCAGTAGCAACCCAATATGCCTCACTGGAAAACCATCATGCCTCATTGGCTAAACAACATGCCTCGCTGGAAAACCAACATGCCTCATTGGAAAATGAACATACCTCATTGGAAAAACACCATGCCTCACTTGAAAACATACATCACTTTGGAAGAAATTAGAAAAACTAGGAGGGTTACTCCATTTCCATTCAATTCACTGCTCTATCTCTGCAACACCAAAAACTCCATCTCCCTTAGCACTGATTCATCAATCAAATATAATAATTCTAAAAATTGCCTTCATACCTCAAAACACACACCCCGGTTGTTAATCTTCTTTGAATACACATATAGAGAACCAGTCACCTGTGATCTCTTTCACACACTGACATTTCTTCCAAACAAACTTCAAACACTTGTGACCACATTCAAATCATTCCAATCTATGCAGAGAAAAACATGACACTAAACTATAATCATTAAATATTGTTATTCATATCTACCTTTTCACACCAAAACCATACTTGTAGAATGATCAAATTCATGACAACTTCGATTCTCACACCTGATCGTTGGAATTCAAAATAACCTTTAAAAATAGTTCAATGATTTTAGTTTTGGCACCTTCATGGTGACCATTGATCTTTCCTTTTCAAAATAGTTACATAACATAACTGAGTGCAATGACTGTTAGACTCCCGTCAATGTTTTAGCTTCAAGAAATAACTATTGTGCAATTTAAATATTGACCACTGATCTTTGTCTCCTGCTAGTCTTCCAATTAAATGATAATTATTGATCTTTCCTTAGATGGTCAAATGTAAATTATTAGCCTGCTTGGCCAATTGCACTTAGGAGTGAGAGTCAGTTGATTAATGGTTTTAAACCCTTAAAGTCATCACTTAAATAGCTCTCAACCTTCCATTATAAGTCACTTTTCAAACATAACAAAAAGTGTATTTGAGATTTGACACTCTTTGTAAAAACATAAACCCTAGAATTAGAAACTTAGGGTTGTAGATTTGTTCTAGGATTTTAGAACAAGCTACCAATTAATGAAGAAACACTCAATCAAATCCAAAATTCCAATGAACTTAAAACCATGTGATTACCTTAGGATCTCTGATATTCTTCAAGAAAATAAGCTTTTTTGAAGAATGTGCATTAGGGTTTAGAACCTTGAAATGAAAGAACCATGGTATGCATCAACAAAGTGTTTGTGTCTTGAAGCAAAGTTGAAATTCCTTGAAGAGATACTGAAATGTTTTGAAGCAACACTGGAATGCATCGTGTCAATAACTTTGCATGTTATATCAACATAAACTTTGACACCAAATAACATCAAGCATCAACACAAAAATGCATTCTATCAAACATTAATACCATGTAGACAAGTACCTTTACACATCTTGTATCAAGATCATAAAGAATGAAACAAGCTCCTATCACTGAATGAACAAGCTTCAATGACACACAATGATACATAAACAACTCAATCAACTCCATCAACCTTTGTACCAATACCAATCAAAGTATTATGATAAGTTCCAAGGCAATGCAACATCAAGAATGAGATGATGAAACCAAGTCCCTTTGACATCACTCCAAGTCTCTTTGACATCAATGAAAAATAAAGCCAATGCCAACAAACTCCCCCTTTGGCATTTATGTCAACATATAAAAATTTGTATCCTTTTTCTCTATCATTAAGCAATCTCAGCAAGATCAAAGAATTAGTTATTCTCCCCCTTTGACAACAATGACAAAGGGAATATAAGCAAGGTAACTGCATAGACTGTAAACCAACCATAACACTATCAAGCATTGCAAAATGAGCACACTACACTCACCATTGATCATAAGCTAGAAGAACAGAGAAACCACTGTGAAGACAAACCTACTGTGCATTGTATCATGTAAGAAGGGCAAGAACACTTTCCAATAGAAGGAATTTGTCTTAGTTTAAAATAAATTGGATCAAGTTAAGATTTTGCAACAACAGTGATATACTATCACTCCATACAAGAGAAGATCCTCAAGACAAAACCAACAATTACTGAGAGCACCGGCACCAAGCATTCCAAAAGGAAAGAAAACCATCGTATACTGAGAGCACTGTATACTATCAACACCAACCTAGCACTAAAGCAAAGGCCACTGCAATCCATTGCACTGCCAAGCACTATTTCTTGTATTGAAAACCTCCATTGAAAGAAGATAAATTTTCTTCATAATTACACACTAGCAATAAAGGACTCACAACTGAGCATGAGACCCCAGTGATTTTCACTTTCATTGTTCAGACTTCATCATTGATAAATACCATTGAATGGCACTATCATTGTATTGTCATATCAATATGATATTGGTTTACCATTGTTAATATGAACAAGACTGGCATGGGCACAAAATCCCTGCAACAAGGGTCTTCCAAGACAAAAACAACTCTAGGCAATAACAACCAATCTAGAGATAATGAAACTAAGATGGATATCATTGTATAAGCATCATCTTACTATTCAAGAGCCATACCATTGCATACTAGTACCACTTCATGGAAATCTTGTCTACACACTGGATAAAAAAGAGAGCAAAACATATCACTGCTATTTCTAATATCATACTACTTTAGCATCTGCATATCCTTGCAACAATATCACTATCAATAGGATCAAAACTACTATGATATTAACACATTGTCATAAAGAAATTTACTGCCCCTATAAATTTCAAGAAAAATATTAGTGTTCAAGATCTATCCAGACTGTTATTTCAATCTATCAATATTATCAATAAAAAATAATGTCAACCAGATCATTGTACCCTGCCAAAAGACTGAGAAAGTAATTATGGAATAGCTAAAGCATCATACTATGAACCATCAATATTGACACTTGTATGCCATATCAATACTTGACATCAAAACCACACAAAGAAGATAAGGTTTGCATAAAGGATCCTATGTGATTCAAAGTAAAGCATTACTCCTACAAACCACTATCAATGTTTTGCATATCATGGACAATACCATGCATATCAGTTTCAAAATCAGTGCACACATATCATCAAATTGTGCATTACCAACCAATCACTCCTTTGCAGCAAGAGCTCTCAAAACAACACACCAATATGTACCAAACCATTGCCATATCTATCAAGGAACTTGCGCTATCACTAAACCCATGCAACAAGAATACTTCAAGACAAAACCACCAAAGTGAGACCTATCCTTTGTCCTATGTGATTAAGAAATGAATGGCACTGTATATTGTGACTGATATCTTATCACTAATTCAATGTCTTGATTGTGAGATTTGTGAATGCAATTATTCTTGCATTTTCAAACACTGAATTGGCCAATACATTACAACCATATCATTATCACTACCAAACCAAGTATGGAGAGCACTGTTAGACCAAGATGCAAAATAGTGGCACTATATGGTGTTGATCCATTAATCATAAGCCAAAGTACTCCACACTCCACACTCCACACTCCACTATGTGTATGCAAGATGATATTGTATTGAGAAATCATTATGAAAAGGTCTTTACTAGATGCAAGCAGACTCAGCAAATTGTTCATTTACTCCTCAAAACATTACCAAGCCAAGAGTGCAATATAACCAAAACAAACAAACCATTGCTTATCAAGATCTCAGTTCTAGCACTAGCAAACAGTGTATGATATCATTGTTAGTAATCACTATGCATGAGTATCATAGGTAATCTTTGACTGAAACATCACTATCTAAACAACATATCACTCTTTGACAAGATGAATCATGAGAAGAGTGAACAAATGCCTCAAATCATGGAAATATCAACAAAGTATTTACCTGTCTTGAAGCAGCACTAAAATGACTTGAAACAACACTTTGAATACCATGTGAACAAGCAACTTTGACAAATAGTGAACAATTCCCTTTGTAAAAATTGCATCCATATCATGAAATCAAGGAACTCTATGATCTTGGACAACACCTACATCTTCTTGGGAACAAAGAACACATACCAAACAACATCAATATCATCTTGTGAACAATGAATACCATGACAAAAATCACTGTCATACTGTCATTAGAGCACACGGTACTTCACACCTTGTAACACCCCTCCATTTTGTTCTTTTGATCGAACAGTGTTCGTTATGTATGTTTTACCTTGTTAGCACGTTGGTTATAAACTTGATTACTTTGACCGCTAATTGTTAAGCGATGTAAACATTGTGTTTTGATGTGATGGTACTTTAATCAGATGATATTATTATTTCATGTTATGGATTAAATTATCATGTATGTGAATTATTGATGCTTTATGCTTTGATTATACCATTGATGATTAGAGGCGTCAGTTAGCGATATTGTATTGGTGAAGGGGATGGGATCACATCACTCGCATGCGAGTGCCCTGTGATTCCGCGATTTCCTCTTCACGGTGTGTTTTAATATTTATATATATATGCATGTTGGACACTCGTGTTGTGTGCAGGATGCAGGTACAGGATATTGACTCCACCTGGTTCCACAGGTTTGAGCATGTCCCTTGTCCAACGGAAAACGATTGGGAGATAGTAGCTAGGTTTTCTGTGTCACGACATCACCCTAGCCATGGTGTGTCGTCGGGTTGTCAATTGGGATAAGTTATTTTCCTTGTCGTCTCGTCTCTCCTTGCTTGCGTGTTTAAATTTCCTAGTGAAATGGTGTTTGCTTTATTTAAATTTATTGCCAAAATGCATAAAGGAGTGCTTGTTATTTAATTAGTTAATTTAATTCAATCAATAAATTAATCTAATCATGGATTAGATTTATTTATTGATTAAGTAAATTAAATTAATTATGTTGGTATTATTAAATTTGAGGCAAATAAAAAAAATTTAAAAAAAATGGAAAATTGCCTTGCATTCCTCTTGTAATAAAATAAATTAAAAATGTTTTTTTTTTTAAAATGTAATTGTTAGATTCAATTTTGTGAAAGAAAGGGAATTTAATTATCATTGTGGTGCAAATAGAATTTTGTTTAAATAAATATTATGCATTTGAAGTGGGAAAATGAAAATTGTTTATTAAATTTAAAAAAAAAAGAAAATATCCAAAATAGCAATAACTTTTGGTGGGTGAACTCAAATTAGGGGTTTGACAATTTGGAGGAGAAAAAAAATTGCATAAGGTAATTCATTTTGTTTTGGAATTTTGAATTTTGGATTTTGGAGAGCAAAAACTTGGGGCTGAATTTTTTTGAAGAAAATTGGTGAAAGAAGGATTGGAATTGGGAAGAAGCTGAATTGAAATCAAGGGCAAAATCTCCATTGACAAAACTTCAAGCTTTTGGAGAAAATAACAGGTTTTTTTCTTCTTGTTTTGGTTTTCTTTTGGTAAAGATTTAGAATATGTTCATGTTTTTTTTTTAAAGATTCAATCTTTTGTTTGCAATGAAAATACCCATGAAAAAAAAAAACTAGTTGCAAAGTTGAAACAAATAAGTTGTGAAATTATGGGCAAAACAATGAAATTTCTGTAGGAATTGAAGAAAAAGCCATTAGAGAGAAAGCTCAGTCCATGGAAAATTACAATGAAACAAGAAAATTCTGGAAACAATGCTTGCAAATTGGAAAACCTTTGTAAAATTTAGTTTTTGAAAGCTTTGCTGTAAAAATTTTATTCTGTGTTTATTTTGAAAAAATTTCTTCAATAAAACTGTGAGAAAACAGGGGAAATATTAAATATATATATAATATATGCATATATATTTATAATATTGAGTATATATATATATATGCAAATATTACATATATAATGTTATAAATTTTATCAAATTTGAATCTGGCAAAATAAAAAAAAATTATTTTGGGTCTCTGTGTTTAAACCCAGATATTCGCATTTTTTTTAGGGCGTTTTTTTTTTGTTGTTTTGGGGAATGAAACCCCGTGCGAGGGTTGAGCTTCCCTAGCCGCCGCTCCCATGAAGGGAGGCGCTGCCCTCCCTAGCAGTGTCCCCCCCCACAACAGCAGGGAGGCCGGGGTAGCAGGGAGACCCTGCGTCTCCTCTGCCTCTGTCGTGTCTCCCTGAGAGCAGATTTCTTTTCTTTTTTTATAACCCTTCTTTTTTTATATTTATATATATTAAATATAATATATGCATTCTTTATTATATATGTTATGTTTATATATTAAATATAATATATATAATTTATATTATATATTATATGTTTTTATATATATATATATTATATTTTTTTTTATTATTATTATTTTTTTATTATTATTATTTATTTTCTTTATTATTTAAAAAGTCAATATTTTATATTTTAAATAATTTGGGAAAATAAGTTAATATCTTGTAATTGGATTTAAAATATTAATTATATATTTAAAATATATATGTAATTATATATATATTGAGTATATATATAATTATATAGTTATTTTATATATATATAATGATACTTAAATATGATCATTAAAGAGTCTTTGCAAAGAATATATGGGAAATCGTCTTGTAAGTGAATGATTTAATTGTTAAAGGATTTATTTTAATCATTATGGGAAATTGTGCAATATGCTTAAATGAGTAGTTTAAATGTCGTAATGGTTCTCAACGTGTTTTGATTTCTCTTTTGATTTGTGTAAATAATATGTTTTATTTACATTGATTAGTGCACTACGTCATTGAGTGAATTGGATTTAAGAAATCCTAACATAGATGATTTTAAATTGCCTGTAATGCTTCCTTTTGTCATGGGGCGTTTATTCTTGGTGTGGGGCAATCTAGTTAGATTTATGTAAGTCTTCCAGATAGGACTTTCTTTTATGTGTTTTGGGATGTTGTTATGTCGGTCAACCTTGGTTTACCTTGGGTAGTGCGTTAAATGTGTCCAGTTATACCCGGTTATCTTGGACGGGATACGTTGACTTTATGTCGTGTTTAGGGATTCATTATCCCTAGGTTGCACTTGAGTACCCTTTGGTGGTGGCATAGTTCCACGTGTTGTCTTAGAGAAGTGGCTTGCATTGAGGGCCGACACACAAAGTGGTGCCAGGTGTTTTGCTATGCACCCATATGGGAGCAACACTCGAGGTAGGTGCGCTATCATGCACTTGAGGGGATTTGCCTCCACTTGGTGGAGATTAGAGGAGCAGAAGCTCCATCTGGATATTGGTATAGTTTCTTGGGAGTTGTTTCTAGAGTGGTTTCAGGCTAGATTTCTTTCCAAGCATTGGAGGCAACGTCGAGGGGATGAGTTCCACACCCTTCGACAGATGACTATGTCAGTAGAGATGTATGAGCGTCGTTTCTATGAGCTCAAATAGTATGCAGGCATAGGTGATGACGATGGCATGTTGGTGCAACATTTTCTCAGGGGCTTAAATGCCCGTATCAGTGGTGGAGTGCGAGTTTTTGAACCCAGGACCATGGAGGTGGCGGTCGATAAGGCCAGGCTCATTGAGGAGAACCTGGCGATGGCCTTAGGTGGTCATGTAGGAGTGCAGGTGGGCAGTGGTTCAGTAGCTGGGACTAGTGCTCGAGGAGGTCAGCCTCAGGGAGGAGCACCTTCTAGAGCTCAGCAAGGTCCGTCTCAGAGTGGTCAACAGCAGCAGCAGGGTTCCCAGGGGAAACGAAAGGGTTTCCAGCAGAGGCAGGGGGACAGGAGTTGGAGGTGCATGAGACGCTTCAACTCTGAGCAGCCAACGCAGAGTTCTCATTCATCTTTCAGGGGTAGTGCGCAGTAGTCTAGCGCACCACCTACAAGCAGGGGCTTCGGTAGAGGCACTGGATGTTTTGCGTGTGGCCAACAGGGTCACATAGCGAGGATGTGTCCCAATAAGGGCGCATCGGGTTATTCTCAGGGACCAGCAGCGTCAGAGCTGACTGTAGGAGATGCAAGCCGTGGGCATTGAGTATTCGCAGCGGTTAACAACCGCCAGGCAGAGCACCAGGGTACGGTCGTTGAGGCTTATGGTATGTTGGGGGTAACCCAGTTTCTATTCTATTTGATTCTGGAGCATCTGATTCCTTTGTTTCTTCATCTATTGTGACGTGACGTAGACTGGATGCGATAAAGCAGGTCGATAGGTGGCAGGTAGAGTTAGCTTCGGGTGCAAAAGTTGCATCCCTTTCCCTTGTGCCAGAGTGTAGGTTAGAGGTTGGACCTCTCCAGACTACCTTGGACCTACGTGTTATTCCATTGGGTTCTTATGACGTCGTCATAGGAATGGATTGGCTAGAGGCTCATAGTGCAGTCATTGATTATCGACGTAAGTCGATTAGATGCATTGAGGCATCTGGTAGAGAGGTAGAGGTAGTGGGGGTTCAGAGGCCAATCTCTTTGAGGATCATATCAGCTATGCAGTTGAGAAGGTGTGTGCGGCAGGGTTGCCAATTGTTCGCTGTTACAGTGGATGATTTGGGTCTAAGAGGTGGAGAAGAGAAGGTTTCTCTTGATAGTCACCCCATCCTTCAAGAGTTTTCCGATGTCTTTCCATACGAGATTCCAGGGATGCCTCCTCAGAGGGACATTGACTTCAAGATAGACTTGGTACCTGGATCAGAGCCCATTTCACGAGCTCCCTATCGTATGACTACTTAGGAGCTGAAAGAGCTTCGGTTGCAGCTTGAGGAATTGCTAGAGAAGGGTTTTATTCACCCTAGTGTTTCTCCATGGGGAGCACCTGTCATCTTCGTAAAGAAGAAGGACGGTTCACTTCGGTTATGCATTGATTATCGACAGTTGAACAAAGTGACCATCAGAAATCGGTATCCTCTTCCTAGGATTGATGATCTATTTGATCAGATCAAGGGTGCTACCATCTTTTCGAAGATTGATCTCAAGTCAGGATATCATTAGCTTCGAATCTTTGAGTCAAATATTCATAAGACCGCGTTCCGAACGCGGTATGGTCACTATGAGTTCACAGTTGTGCCATTTGGTTTGACGAATGCACCCTCAGTGTTCATGAGTCTTATGAATGGGGTATTTCGTACATACCTTGACAGGTTTGTTCTTGTGTTCCTAGATGATATTTTGGTATACTCCAGGATAGTGGAGGAACATGAGGAGCATTTGCATTAGGTATTACAGTGCTTGCGAGATAATCAGCTATATGCTAACTTGTCAAAGTGTGAATTCTTCAGGACTGAGGTTCAATACCTTGGACATGTGATCTCTAGGGAGGGTATTTCAGTGGATCCTCCAAAGATCCAAGCGATCTTAGATTGGCCTGCGCCCACGAATGTGGCCGAGATACGTAGCTTCATGGGGCTAGCGGGTTATTACAAGCGATTTGTGCAGGACTTTTCGAGGCTAGGGCATCCTATCACCTCCCTTCAGAGGAAAGGAAAGAGGTTTGAGTGGTCTGAGAAGTGTGAGATAGCCTTTCAGTGTCTTAAGGGGAAGTTGACCAGTGCTCCTATACTTGCGATACCGGATCCTATTAGGGACTTTGTAGTTTGTACAGATGTTTCCTTGGAGGGATTAGGTGCAGTATTGATGCAGGAGGGTCGTGTCATTGCATATGAGTCACGGAAGCTCAAGGATCATGAGCTAAACTATCCTACCCACAATCTTGAGTTGGCGGCAGTGGTTCATGCATTGACGAGATGGAGGCACTTTCTTCTTGGGCATACGTTTGTGCTGCATAGTGATCATAGGAGCCTTCAGTATATATTCACGCAGCCTAACCTTAATGCTAGGCAAAGGCGTTGGATGGAGTTTCTCTGTGAATATGACTTCGAGGTGAAGTATATCCAGGGGAAGGAGAATGTGGTTGCAGATGCCCTCAGTAGGCAAAGGCATGAGATATCTGAGTTGACCCTTATTGTTGATTTGTGAAGTCAGATTATTTCTTCCCTTCCAGGTGACAATTGGTATCAGGATGTTAGATCGATGATAGAGGCAGGAAGACCCCTTGAGGGTAGATATTCAGGATACTCTCTCGATGCTGATGAGATATTGAGACACGTGGGACGCATATACGTCCCCCCATCATGTGAGCTTCGCGCTTTCGTCATGACTGAAGCACATCGTGCACCTTATTCAGCCCATCCGGGGGTGAAGAAGATGTGTGCAGATTTGCGTCAGTTATATTTTTGGCCAGGGATGAAGCGAGATATTACAGATTTTGTGTCTAGATGTCTTGAGTGTCAGTGGGTGAAGGCCGAACACCAGCATCCAGCAGGGATTTTGCAGTCACATTTAGTACCATAGTGGAAATGGGATATAATCTCATTGGATTTCATTATTGGTTTACCCAACTCTTCGAGACGACATGATGCAATTATGGTGACAGTGGATAAGTTGACGAAGGTAGCACACTTCTCACCTATGCGCTCTTCCTATACTGCATCATCCGTAGCTAGAGTGTTCGTGGACGATATAGTGAGGTTGCATGGTATTCCACGTCAAATTATCTCTAACAGGGATCCAGTGTTCACCTCAGCTCTATGGATGTCATTACAGCATGCGATGGGAACACAATTGAACTTCAGTTCAGCCTACC
Source organism: Sequoia sempervirens (assembly GCA_007258455.2). Classification (NCBI taxonomy): domain Eukaryota; kingdom Viridiplantae; phylum Streptophyta; class Pinopsida; order Cupressales; family Cupressaceae; genus Sequoia; species Sequoia sempervirens. Next base: position 2,079 of record VDFB02380326.1, on the reverse strand, counting down.
ACCTAGAGATAGATGGACAGACTGAGAGGGTCAATCAGATCCTCGAAGACATGTTGCGTATGTATGTGATGGACCAGCAGACACGATGGGAGGACTATCTATATTTGGTAGAGTTTGCCTATAATAATGGCTTTCAGAGTTCTATCGGCATGGCTCCATTCCAAACATTGTATGGGTGACCATGTCGCACTCCCTTGAGTTGGGATCGACTAGAGGACAGAGTAACTTTGGGTCCTGAGATGTTGCAGGATATGGAGCAGTAGGTAGATAGGATTAGAGAGCACTTGGTGGCAGCGCAGGATAGGCAGAAGAAGTATGCGGATGTGCATAGAGTGGACCGTCAGTTTTCCATAGGCGATAGAGTCTTCTTGCGTGTGCGTCCACGAAAGAGTCCAATCCGTTATGGAAAAGGCTCTAAGTTGGCGCCTCGCTTTGTTGGACCCTTTGAGATTCTCGAGAAGATTGGTCATGTTGCTTACCGTCTTGCTTTACCGCCCAATCTCTCGCATGTGCATGATGTATTTCATTATCAGTTCTTCGGCTGTACCATCCAGACATTTCTCATGTCCTTGATTGGAATGCTTTGCAGGTAGAGGACAGGCAGCTGGCTTTGGAGCCCGTGGCCGTGGTGGAGCACAGAACGCTCGCTCTTCGAGGGCGAGATATTGATCAGGTCAGGATCCAGTGGGATCCTAGGGATGACACATCATCCACTTGGGAAGATGCAGCTAGGATGAGGGAACTTTACCCCTATTTGTTTGCAAGCTTCCAGGAGTAAGCCTGACCCTAGGGGGGGAGGATGTAACACCCCTCCATTTTGTTCTTTTGATCGAACAGTGTTCGTTATGTATGTTTTACCTTGTTAGCACATTGGTTATAAACTTGATTACTTTGACCGCTAATTGTTAAGCGATGTAAACATTGTGTTTTGATGTGATGGTACTTTAATCAGATGATATTATTATTTCATGTTATGGATTAAATTATCATATATGTGAATTATTGATGCTTTATGCTTTGATTATACCATTGATGATTAGAGGCGTCAGTTAGCGATATTGTATTGGTGAAGGGGACGGGATCACATCACTCGCATGCGAATGCCCTGTGATTCCGCAATTTCCTCTTCACGGTGTGTTTTAATATTTATATATATATGCATGTTGGACACTCGTGTTGTGTGCAGGATGTAGGTACAAGACATTGACTCCACCTGGTTCCACAGGTCTGAGCATGTCCCTTGTCCAACGGAAAACGATTGGGAGATAGTAGCTAGGTTTTTTGTGTCATGACATCACCCTAGCCATGGTGTGTCATCGGGTTGTCAATTGGGATAAGTTATTTTCCTTATCGTCTCGTCTCTCCTTGCTTGCGTGTTTAAATTTCCTAGTGAAATGGTGTTTGCTTTATTTAAATTTATTGTCAAAATGCATAAAGGAGTGCTTGTTATTTAATTAGTTAATTTAATTCAATCAATAAATTAATCTAATCATGGATTAGATTTATTTATTGATTAAGTAAATTAAATTAATTATGTTGGTATTATTAAATTTGAGGCAAATAAAAAAAATAAAAAAAAATGGAAAATTGCCTTGCATTCCTCTATATTTTAAAAAAAAATGTAATTGTTAGATTCAATTTTGTGAAAGAAAGGGAATTTAATTATCATTGTGGTGCAAATAGAATTTTGTTTAAATAAATATTATGCATTTGAAGTGGGAAAATGAAAATTGTTTATTAAATTTAAAAAAAAAAGAAAATATCCAAAATAGCAATAACTTTTGGTGGGTGAACTCAAATTAGGGGTTTGACAATTTGGAGGAGAAAAAAAATTGCATAAGGTAATTCTTTTTGTTTTGAATTTTGAATTTTTGGATTTTGGAGAGCAAAAACTTGGGGCTGAATTTTTTTGAAGAAAATTGGTGAAAGAAGGATTGGAATTGGGAAGAAGCTGAATTGAGATCAAGGGAAAAATCTCCAATGACAAAACTTCAAGCTTTTGGAGAAAATAACAGGTTTTTCTTCTTCTTGTTTTGGTTTTCTTTTGGTAAAGATTTAGAATATGTTCATGTTTTTTTT
>VDFB02380325.1:0-21213 GCA_007258455.2 Sequoia sempervirens | reverse complement strand
AACTAAAGGGGGATGTGATATTGATTTAGAAAAATGATACTCCACTTCAATTTATGTAGCTTTAAAAAAAAAAAGTGATTGTAATCATATCATGACAACCATATTTTTGATAATATGTAAAAACGAAAGAATGAATATTATATGTTAATGAATGAATGTGAATATGTTAATTAATGAATGTTATATGTTATTAATGGATGAATGAATGAATGTTATATGTTATTGATGAATCAATGATTAATGTTATATGATTGGGTATGGGGAATTGAGAGTGATGTGATGGGGGGGAGGGGCCAAATGAGCTTCCACCGTCACTTGGTTGGCCTTGTTAAGTAGAGAATATTAAACTATACTCAAAACAAAGAGAAGCTCAATGAGGTAATGCACTTTTCAATATAAGAAATGCATCGTTTGAAGCATCAAACCAATATGCAGTCTGTATGTATGATCAGTCATCAATCTCCGCAATGGTACATTTCCACGATTTTTATTTTTTTAAAATTTTGCTTCTTCGTCGCAATTTTGATGACACTAACCGACGAGTCAACAGAAAGACTCGACGAAGTTGCTATAGCTGCGACGACGATTTCGTCATAACTCCCTACCCATTTCGTCACACTTTTGACGAACTTTTGGTATTCTTCTGGCGCTACTCCTTGCTAATTTCATCGCACTTTCGACGAGCTTTTGGTGTTCTTCTGGCGCTACTCCTTGCTAATTTTGTCTCACTTTCGACGAACTTTCGACGTTCTTCCAATGCTACTCCTCGCTGATGTCATCGCACTTTCGACGAACTTTCGACGTTCTTCCAACGCTACTCCTCACTAATGTTGTCGCACTTTCGACGAGCTTTTGGTGTTCTTCCGGCACTACTCCTTGCTAATTTCGTCGCACTTTCGATGAACTCTTGGTGTTCTTTCGATGCTACTACCTGAGTATGTCGTCGCAATTTCAACGAACGTCTTCTATTGTTTCGACGCTACTGCTTGCCCATTTTGTCGAACCGGCGATGAACTTCTGGTGTAATTCATCAGTGGATAAACAAATTTTTCGTCCATATTCCGACGAAATCTCGAGGTATTTCACGATGCCGTCGACCGATGATTCTTCGCTGTTATTTCAACATTTAATTTGTCATCGGCCTTGCGACGAAAAAATAGCGACAGAAAGATTTTTGCCATTGCGTCGCTCTTCCGACAAAGATTTGTCGAACAACTGATGAACGCCCGTTGGAAAATGGTGTCAAATCCAGTAGTGTAGATTCACATTGGAATAAATTATTTTGGGGTAATAAAATTGATCATATCATAGGATTAATTGGTACAACCATTGGTGTTGATATCTTTTGGCAGATCTTATTGTTTGAGTTCACAAGCACACTTTGGATGAAAATTTTGGAGATCTATGGAGATCCACATAATCCTCTATTCTTAGATGATCATGCATCAGAATACCTCATTTTCCACTTGATGATGTTGATAATCTACCCTTTGATGATTATACATTAGAGGAGCTTGAATATGATGTAGAGCTTGAGCATCTTGGTAATCAAGAGACCTCTTCTACAACTCCCACTTCTAGTGAGATCACAAAACTATCTTTTTTTGCACCATTAGAGTTCAGAGATGCTTCTTCGAGAGCTTCCAATGATTCTTTCCAGTTGGTAAATCATAGTCTTTCAAATACATCTTTATGGGATGATTACTTAACAAGTATTTCAGAATTGTTTGTGGAGTCTCACTCTCAAATTTGGAGGAAAATTTTGAGAGGTTATCTCTCACCTTTGATGATAGATACATTATAGTTGTTGTCACATCATATTTTTCTTTGGATCTTGTTCAACATCAATTACCACTTGATCTCGGTTTGATGCCTTCTTCATTGTTTGGGCATGTACGTGATTTAATTGTTCCATCATCACCTACCATGGACATGGTGACATATGAGAAAATTTCAAAGACACAATCTTCATACATTTGGATTCCTTTTTCCTTCTAATTCCTATCTAAAATGGGAACTTTCCTACATTTGTACTTTCTTAAATTTCTTCTAAAAGGGTGGCATGTTGTTTGTAGGCATTGGATCATGTTTTTTCTTCAAGCATTCACCATTTATGCAACACATTACACATTGTGGGGGGGCTACATAGTCTCGAATCCCTCTTATGATGGGGCTATCAATTGTATATTTGTGATAAATGTAGTCCTTGTGGAGTTGTGTTGAGTCCTTCACTCATACATCTTTCACCACTTGTACATGATTATTTCCCTACATTCTCTCTTCTGGAGAGGGGTTTTTCCCATGTGGCTTTTCTCCTTTTCTTTGTTTGTGAGAGACAATTTCTACATGGGTACCTAACATGACCTAGTAGTTAAGACCCATAATCATCATGTCATTGCATCATTTTCATTTTTTACTTCTCCCTAAGTTGCACTTAGGGGGGTTTGATGTGAACAAGGTATTTTACCCAACTAGATCACCTAGTAGGTCCTTTTCACACATGTTCACATGTTAATTTTACTTAGAGATCTAGCAATCTTTCTAGAAGTCTTATTTGTCAATGAGGTCTTATTGTTGATCGTGGTTTTAAAATAACCAACTTGCTAAGTAACAATGAATTATTACTCCTCTTGAAAATTAGGGGATTCCTACTCCAATGTTCCTTTTAAGTTAGGTCTTGATCACAATGAACAGCTAAGTGGTTCATGTAAACTTGTTTCAACAAGGGGCTTGGATAATTTAAGTATTTTGGAAAATAGATTTAAGACATGCAACATTAGTTATAAACATTCACTTATTTAAATTCAAAACTTATTGCATGTTCACCATTTCTTAAGTAGATCTACATTATCAAGTGTGTTCTTTCAAATATCTAAAATATTTTTAAATAAAGAATAAAAGATGTAGGGTTGAGAGAGGAATTTAAATAAAAACTTTTAAGTAATGGACAATAATAAATGTTATCCTATTTATCAATTTTCAATGGTTAGGAAAAGTCATAATAACCAGTATTAAAGCAATCAATATTCACTCAATCACTATTAACACCAATGCAATCTTTAAAGGAAATTTAGAACCTAAAGATTTTTAAGCCACATCACATCAGACCGCCATAAAACATGTGCAGATCTGAGACCTTACTATATTTAAAATCATAATAACACAATTGACTTCGCCAATTTATTCAATTTAGATAAACAACATAAGCATACCATCATCAATGATCAAGATCCATGTGCATACAACAGGTGTAATCCTTAGATACTTTATAAAATCTTCAAAAATTATAATAGAGAAATCCATGATGAAATTGTATAAGTTTCATGTAAATACAATAGTTTATAATGATGCAAAGAATATAGAAATTTGTCCCATAATTTGTGGATCTAAAATAAAAACTAACTGGAAGTCTAACTAAATCTATCAGGGGTAATCCCACAATACTGGTTTACAATTTTTGGCCAAATTGGACATTGAACTGAATTTTTTAACTAAATTTTCACTTATGGGCACCTATAGCTGCTAAACCATGAGGAATTTGAAGATGATGCAAACTAGTGATTTGTGAAATTTTGTCTGTAGATTCTAAATATATTTTTTTAAAAAGATTGAATTTGGTTGCATCTCTTTTTCCATTTCCTTCAAAAACTAGTTTTTATCAGTAAACATCATTTTTAAAGAGTGATGCTCACCATAAACAACATAAAAAAAATTCTATGAAGGATAAAATTCTATTTTTTTCAAATTTAGCTTTGTAACTACGATATCTAACAAGTTCATTTGGTTTCATAGTGTTTTATTGACTAGTTTTTCTTAATCAAGTTTTGAAGTCAAACCAATTATAATTTAGACATAGGCGGACCGTAAACAACATAACTTTTTTTGTATGTGTTGAAATTCAATTTATTTTTTTTACTACATCAAGGACATCAATACCTATCTCGAACAATTTTTTTAGTTTTTTTTTTATAATCTACTATTTTTCCACATTTACATAATAGAGAGCTTGATTTTCAATGAAAAAACTATATTTAATTAAACTAAAAAAAATACATAATAAAACCAAAATATATTAAAATTATATTCGATGGATAGCTCGTTCTAAGGACTACCATCATCCAATTGAGTCTCTAAAGTTTCCTCCATTTTCATCCTCAACCCGAGCTTCGAAAGGAAATTTTTTGTAGAAATTTGGTAGAAGAGGGGGAGAAGGGGAAAAAAGGGGGGTTCTAGTGAACCCCACTTCGCTAGAAGTGGGCGTTCACTAAAACCCCCCCTTCTAGCAAACCCCCCTTTAAATACAATTAAAAAAGAAAACCCATTAAAGGGGGGTTTGCTAGAAGGGGGGTTCTAGCGAACCCCCTAAAGTGTTTTCCCTCCGAAAATGCATTTTTCCTTCCTCAAACTAATTGTAAACCTATTTTTTTGAATCACCCTCAGCCTCGATCTGAAAATGAAATTTAACCAAACTGAATAGATAAATTAGAACCAGAGTCTAACTGAAAACTCAGTGCCACATTAGAACTTAATTATTTGGGCATTGATTTATTACAAAATTTATTCAAAATAAAATAAAATTCAATATTTTGATTTAATACATGCCAAGGAAACTTTTTGAAAAGGCACTAATGACATCATTCATGGTGTCCATAGAAGGACCCTGATGATATTGCAATTTGATCATTTGTGAAAATAAAGAACTCTCTAGTTTTTCTTGTAAGTCGACAAAGCCCACTAGTTCCTCTTGGAAATCTTGCAACTCTGTCTTCTTGGTCATCATTTGGTCAATTATCTCTTGAGTGGCTTGACCTCACAGCGACTCTTCCAATTCCTCAACCATCTTACTGGGAGATGCAACTAAGGATGAATTTTCCCAAAAAATGCATCCCATGCTCTATACAAATATGACTATCTTTACCATAGCCTATTTGGCTAGGTTCCTATTATTATTGAATTTTTGTTTATAATTATTTAGGGTCTTTACCCTCAGTTGTGTTCCTTCAACCATTCTTTTTGATTATTTTGATCTTCTTCTTCAATTATAGTTGTGTTTAACAAATATTCTAAGGAAGTGGCTTTCATTCTCTACAAAATTGGGATGTAATCATCCCACACCATTAAATCCTCATTTATTTCCACCTCCATTTGGTGGGCCAAACTGGAATCATCACTAATGTAGTGATAAGCTTTTTTTTCTCAAAAATCTAGTAGCTAAGGCCTATAGATCGTCCTTCCATCCTTTAGAAGCATTTACCCAACCCTCAGGGTTGAGATATAGAGCTTATCCTTTTATTGCAGCTTGCAAAATTGGTTCAAGAGTAACATAATCAATAGGCCCTTTTAAAAAGTTAACACATAATATTAACTAGGCTACTTGGGACTTAAGTTATTTCATATTTTCATCCTTATGCATCTTTGTAAGGATAGGGGACACAACCATCTATAAGGATTGTTGTTCCTCTTCTCTAGTTTATGTGCACCAAGGTTGACTCATCTTATCTGGTAGTCCTCAGGTAGCATATCGGATTCAGGCTTTCCTACTAGAGGAATAACTATTTGAGTTACACAATGTTTCCTTGCTCATCCTCAATTATAGTAGACAATATTATTGATCTCTTCCTTCTTTATGTAGGAGTCTGAAATTCCTTTGCAAGGATAGTGATATTCTCCTCTTCTTCCTCTTGGACATATGTCCTTTTTCTCTTTTGGATGGTATGGTTTAACCATATCGGGAGATTGGAAGAGACTTCATGTATGGGAGAGGAAATGGCTTATGTATTATGAGAGGCTTGAGGATCTTCATGTTCTTGTTCTATTTCAAGTGCCTCCTTTTGGTGTTCTACCTCTTCTCGTGCAGTTTCTTCCCTCTAAACTTCTTCATGAATTTCTTCTTCTCTCACAACTTCTTTTATTACCTCCTCATTTTGAACTTCCTCATGTCTTGATTGTAACTCTTCTTTATCTTGGAAAGGAGGAGGAGGAACACATATGGAGGTGAAGGAGGAGGATAAGTGATTGGAGGACTTAGAGGATGTTTTTGGTTTTGAGGTAATGGAGGATGCGATGGGATTGGAGATGGATAAGGTGATGGAGGAAGAGATGGAAAAGGAGATTCATGCAGAGGAGAAGAGGAAGGAGTAGGAGAGCTAGATCGAGGAACACTTTTAGTTCTTTTCCTTCATTTTAGAGGAATATCTTCCTCATCTTATTATTCACTGGACTCTATCACTATCTTCTCCTTTTCTTTCTTCTTTCTTGATTTAGATGTTGAGGATGATGGTCTTTGTTTCTCAGTAGCAGCAGCAAATGGATCTTCTCTTGCCTTGCATTTTTTGGCTAAGGATAAGATTTTGGCAACTCCATTGTAGGAAAAGGAGATACCAACCATATTTGTGAATATGCCTTGATGCTTGCTACCCTTGTGTCCATATTAGCACCTTCCTCCATTGAACAATCTAAATTGTAGATTGGTTGATTAAAGATTCCTTGGCCACTGTAGATAGGGTCTAGGAATTTCTTGTTATCCCTTAATTCCTTTGGTACTTTGGCCACATTGCAAGCCTTCATCATATCTACTGTCAGTATGCAGTAGTCCTTCATTCTTACTTCAAATTCCTCTTCACAGTTTTCCCAATGGTCCTCAAAAGAAGGCTCATGTTTGAAGAATGAGGCTGTGACCTTACTACTTTTACCAATAGGGTCAAATTTGGCCCTTGGGTCATTATACAAGTCCATTGTATACATTGTTGGCTCCACTTCTATTGTTTTGGCATTTTGCATGTTTGCACAAGAGTATATTCTCATCTTCACAGGGAAGGAGTATCATGATTTATGTTTGATAGTAATTAATTTGTGAATCTCCATTACTTTTTTGCACAACTCCAACAGGATTATCTTGCTAGTGGGGTACCTTGGAAGCTTGAGGGGAGCCTTATGAAAACCACCCACTTTGATGTATGTAAAGGTCTTAAATTAGATATACCAATTCCCCAATTCTTCAATTTTTCCATGGATTCCAAAGAGGTTCTTTTAGCAAAGTCATTTTCCTACCCTTTGATGATGGCATGAACAAAATTATCATTTATAACATAGTAATTCTTGTTACTAGCATTCAGCTCCAGTTGTGGGTAATGTTCATAAATATTGACCTCTCCAATCTTAAAGGATCCCACCTTGATAAGCCCTAGGAAATTTTCCTAAGTAGCCAATAAGTAAACCAGATAAGATGTCATATATAATTTTTTTTGTGTGCAACACATCTTTGAGTTGCTCGTGCAAGGTGTTGCTAATGATGTTGCCCAATCAACCTTCTTGTTGTCTAAAATGACCAACATGAAGTGACACATCCAAGGGTAGAAATATTGGCACTTGGATAGCCATAAACCCTACTCAAGAGTGTGATTTGATCTTTGATATCCTCTATGAACTCTTTCTCATGCTACACTTTTCCATTTTGAGTGCTAACTCCTAGGGTTGAGCAGCATTTGAGTGAATAATATTGAGGCAACTTGAATTTTTCTTCTCAAAATAGATGATTTATTTCTTTATGTCAATGGACTCATACTAGGGAGCAACAAGAATTATGAATTCCCTTTCAATCATGTATGGGTTTATATCAAGGACCACCTCCCCAAATGACCCTAATATGATTATGTGTGTGTGGTCATAGTATTGAGCACATTTCAATACTAGCTTAGGTTATTGTACTATAACTAGGAAGGCAGTTCCCTCTACTAACCCAAATTTGGCCAAAGAAGTGGATTTAATTTATCTCTTTTCTTTGTTATAGATTCTCCTATGGAATTCATCCATATCCACATGGTTGAGATCAGTGTCTCCAATATCTAAATAGGGAGAGAACATCTTAGATGAAGGATGATATCCCTTGTATTGGTACTTCATCTTGGCACCTTCCTTTGGCATGTTACCTGCATGTGAAAACACTGTCCATTAGAACATTTAAGGAGAGGAACAAATTTTTGTCCCTTATCGAGCTTTGGAGATAAGTCATTCTAAACTACATTGCAATAAAAAACCCTTTAAATCCATGCTTAAGAAAAACTCTGATTTGTCAAGCGTTAGGTCTCGATCATACCTCTTATCTCTTACTAAAAGTATCAAGCATTCTAAACAAATTCACTCCAAACACCGATTTTTCAAAAGGTATGTTCATTACTTCTTTTTTTGATCGTCGACGTTTGAGAATGTATCTTATTCTTTGTTTCTTATTAAACCAAAACTATTAAGAGAAATACTCATTAACCGAAATCTGATATTGGATTATCGTCGAGGATCGAGAATCAAGAGAAACGGTTATCTCTTATTCCCAAAAATACAGAGCATCCTCTTTAGTGCTTTTATTTGTTTCTTATCCATTTGAAACTTTAATAATTCATGAGTATGCCCGATTACCAAAAATCGATAATGGATTACTGTTGAGGATTGAGAATCGAGAGTAATGGTTAAATTTGAGCTAAAGCGTAAGATAAACTGTATATGATATTTCTGAAATCTGATAACGAAAACACAAAGTGTTCAAATAAAATGTTTCAAAGCATTATTTGTCCATCATCCAGGATCAAAGATATTATTTAACATTTGTTTAAAGTTTAAGATAGACATGAAGGGCATCCCTGATGCTTAATATCCAAAACACGAGGCCAAACTTAAGAAAACCTTAAGGAAAAATACATTCATCAAGGACCAGCCAACTATCCTTTCGGAAAGAGGGGTATTGGGACAACTCGAGACCTTATTAGATGATATCATAAACATAATAAATCAACGCACCTGGAGAAAACATGATTTGACGGGTTCAAAAACAAAAACGAAGGAAAAAACCAAAATCGGTGAATGAAGGAAAACATGGAAACAAAACAAAAACCTAGTTAAATTGAAGCGACAATGAGACAAAGCAAGAACAAGCAAGGTATGAATATAAAACAAGAGTTCAATTATTGAGCCTACCTAAAAATTTGTGAGGGATCCAAAAGGAGAAACAGGTGCAAACAACGACAAAGAAAACACTCTCAAACACCACTGTACTGAACCATACAAGGACAAGCAACGATGTGACCACCAACCAAGTACGATGGATTTTGATGGAAAGTGAGTTGAATTGTGGAGGATTTTGAGAAAGTTACAAAGCTCATTGACTTTCTTTCTCAACAATTCATAAATGATGATTACAATCCCTCGACCCCACTTTTACACCTACCCAAAATGAACATTAATGCTTCTATAAATGTGGGATAGCGTTATTGAATGTTCCCACAAGAAAGAAAAATGAGACCACAAGATGTTTCCACCATCAGGCCTCAAGGATTGGGACTATCGCAAGGAAAATATTCTGACAGGCAAAAACGCCGAAGAGCGAAACTCTGAAATGGAGAACGATGCCAACCAATAAACGTCGGGAGTCAAGCCTGACAAGGATGGCATACCAATCTTGAGGATCCAAAACTTTGACAAGTGAAAAAAACATAAAGGAGAAGAAAAATAAGGAAAAGGAGGAAGAAAAAAAGGAAAGTAAGGGAGGAAAGAAAAAGAATGAAAATAGAGAGAAGAAGGAGAAGAAGAGAAAAAGAAGGGGGTCCCCATGTTTTTTAGAAAGAAAAATGGGGCGGAGGTGTAAGGCGCAACACTTATCTTATCTTATTTATTTCTTGTGTCCTAGGTCATTTAATATTTATTACTTTAGTTGTCTCATTGCATAGGATTAAGACACTTGCCACAATCCTGTGTTTTCCTATCTATCAACCTTGCCTATATAATCAAGGCATCATATGTTCATTTCAATCCAATTTAAATTTATGTAATCCACATGTAATCATATTGGGGTTTACTCAAATCCATTGTGCTCATAATCAAGCAATATTTTTGCTCTTGTTGCTCTCTTGTGGAAGGCATCTTTTGGTTTTACAAGTGATCCTAGAGGCTTGAGTCCATTGATGACTCTAATAGGATATACCACCGTCTCTCAACAATGTTACTAGTTAAAAATTCCTCCACACAAAACTATCTACTAAAGTTGAATGATCCTTTTGCAAGCTTGGGAAAATATATTAGAGTGGCGATGACCATAATTTTTAACTGTGTTGGCATATGGTTAATAATCCCAAAATTATGTGTCCAATGTTTCTAACATGTCAAATTGACTCTAAGAATGTAAAAAAAAATTATCATCATGTAAAATTGGCATCCATAGACAACGTAAAAAAGCATAATATATTATACAACTAACCATTGCAAAGCTCTTAAAACCAGTAGTTTTGGTAGCTTTTCAATCATAGCTTGAATAAAAAAGATGGCTAAAATCATAAGGGCTACCAAAATTGTAGAAATTATTGCATTTAATAAAAAAACATCTTATACTTGTTGGCTGATTTTTGCAACTAATTTGTATGTAATAACTAAAGAGAAGATATGGCATGTAACCACATTTTGGGTAAAAGCACAAAGTTGTGTCACTTTTGGTCAAATAAATAGTTCCAAGCGAAACATTTTCGGTCGGAAAGGTTTCAGCCGAATAAGTTTTGATCGAAACCACATGGCATGTATGTGGCACACATGGTTTCAGCCGAATATGTTTCAGCAGAATCCAAAAAAAAAAAAAATCTCTTTGTCGCCTTGAAATTGGCTTAAATTCGCTTATTTTATTGTGTGGGGTTTCTATAGAAAGGGTTTTGGCCGAAACCCTTTCTATAGAAACCATTTCTACCAAAACTTTCTATGTGGCATCCTAGTTGGCAGCCAACTCACATTTTTTCATAATTTTCGGAAACATTCAACTTTGGCAAAGTATTTCTCCAGTCAGAATGATTTTTCTACAAAGAAGAAAAATACCCTTTTGTAGAGCTCAGAGTGGTGAATCCAAATATGTAATTTTTTTAATATTTCAATTAGTTTTAATATATTTTATTTTAAAAATAATTCAAGTAGGTTGTTAAAGTTAAAAAAGAAGTTGATTAGAAATTTTTTAAAAATAGTAATATATATTAAATTTAAAAAATATATATGTAAGGCACAAGAGGAGAGAGTCTTCTTCAAAAGGGTATAATTTGTATTTTGAAAATGATTTAAAAAATAAATAATAGTTGACGGCCTGTGAAAACTATCAAATTCTAACAAGTTTGACATTAAAACATTATTACGAGAAAAATATACATCAAAATTTGATTTTTTTTCTATGCACAAGATATTGAAGTTACTTATTTTGAGAACAAAAATAGGGAGAAATAAAGTTTTTTCAATTTATTTCTTAATGGACCGTGAAGTCACTTTTTTAAAAAAAATTCAACATTCCAAAATTTGTTCTTAAATTGATAAAAAAAATATATTTTTTTTAAATCTGAAAAATTACAAAATTAAACTTCATCAAAAGTTCTATATTCCATTAGTTTACATCATTTTGAAATTCAAAACATAAAGACCACTTTTATGTGGTCAAAGTTCAAAAAAAAATTTGCTATTAGTCGATTAGTTTATAAAGTGTGACACAGGATTGTGCTTTTACCCTTTTGAAACTATCAAAACAAAGAATATAAAGCTTCAAATGAACTCAAACATGTGAAGTGGTATGAAGGAGATACTAGCAAAAACGTGACTATTCTAGAGGCTACCAAATAATGATGTTTCTTTTTTCTTCATTGATGGAAAATCATATCTATACAAACTTGATATGAGTAGATAGACTTGTAGTTTAAATAAAACATAATTGTATATCACACAACAATAGTAGCAACTACAAAATACAAGACACAAATTCCTCCATGGGTTTCAACAACTAGAGATTGAACCAGCAAATAAGAGATAATAGTGATAGAATACTTCACCTTATTTATGTATTCAGATACAATTTTTTTTATCTAAAAAACCAAATATTATAATAGAAATACTTGTCGTAGTTAGTTTGATGATCACCTCACTCACATAAATCATCAATAGGCTCCAAGTTTTTCTCATCCCATATATGTCTAACACCTTTACATTCTCCAAAGGTGTGAACTCTAGTAGGCCTAATCACAGATACCATGCTAAAACCTTTGTTTCATTGCTAGACATATTGTCCTAAGTATGAGATTTCTTGGAGTTTATCCCTCAACTCCACGACTCTCAAGGATCACCTGCAATCAAACACCTATCACAAAAAAAGAGAGAAATAGAAATGTTATGGAGTCCAAGAGCTTAATCATCCAAAAACATGAATCATCATTAATGTGCAAACCTCAATAACTAAGTACAATACAATGAAAATTTCTTATGAAAGATAAAAGTAAAAAGTAAAAAGCAACCCTAGAGAAACCTAGGTGAGGATGAAAGGAGATCATAACATCCATATCCTTATCATATGACTTAAGATACAAAATACACATTATGTAAATAAGACTAAGTACTAGATTAGTCTAACACCCCCCCCTTAAGCGCAACTTATGGAATAGATAAAACCTCTCAATGTGAATGCATAAAATGCAAAACATGGGCCCCAACAACTAAGGCCTAATAAAGTACTCGTGTACAAATGAAAAGTTATCTCATAATTGGAGAAAAGGAGAAAATTTCATGGGAAAAACTCCTCTAAAAGAGAGAAATACAAATGAAGGACTAAGAAACCTCAAAAAATAATGTCCCAAAAAGAATAGGAACATGAATAATATCACTAAAGCACAAAGAAGTTGCAAACAATTGTTAAAAGATGACTACTATAGTGCTAAAATGAAGAACCTCCTATAAAAACAAGATGAAGATCAAAATCAAGAAGACAACAATATGCGTGCAAGTTCCTTCAACAACACTACTCAAACAATGATCAGATGGAAATAAAGGAAAAAAATCTAGCAGTCGAAGATACAAATGGCACTTGAATCTACATGAGTGACCCCAATGAAACTACTCAACTAATGCAAAGAAGCAAGTCAAAAATGTAGGTGTCAATAGTTTGAAGAACACTAATCAACTAAGGATGGAAGGTCACCTCCATAAAACAAGAATGAAAGAGTGTTATATGGTAAGTGTTTCATCTCACCAAAATGCATGGGTAACCAACCGCTACATCCACCTAGTATATAAGAACAAATACTACATACATAGTTCACTCCAAATCAAAACCAAGGAATCATTAGCACCAACAATATGAAACCCCTATAAAGTTGACAAGGCAGAGGCATGGCAGGTCCATTGAAACTATGTGTCATCATGTAATGCATGAAGGAGAAAAACATCTGAAATTATACAAGGGAGTACCTACAACTAAAAAGGGTGTGCAAACCAAGGCACACACACATGAAGGTAGATAAGGTTGTGATTATAAACAACACACACAAAAAATCACATGTCACTTTATAATGTGGTGTGAGTATAAAATAAGGCATAACATGATGTGTGAAATCCCCAAAAAGTATACACAAGAGTGACACTTTATCTCAATGCATATACAAAAGAGAAAGTGCACTCAAAATATGCCTATAATGCCTAAAAGGGATAAAATTCCAAAAATACAAGTAAAACACTTCAAAAAAAGTCATCCATGCAACAAGAAAAAAGGTTTTCAAGTGTCGAAAACATCTAAGTAATCAACCAAAATGTGAAAAAAGAAAATTTGAATAAAATGTACCTGAAGAAAAATATATAAAAAGTACATCGACATATGTGAAGAGACCTTAAAAACCTTTCCAACGCTACAAGAATCATGAAAATGGAGGAATCGATCAAAACTTATGAGCTCAAGAGCTGAAAATGAACATCTAACTTCAACAAATGATAAAATACACCAACAAAAAAATATGAAAAAATATCTACACCATTGGAAAGTTCCCAAAACCATATTTCCAACGATATTGTATACCCAGTTTATGCCAAAAATAAAAATATAACTCTTTAGGAAAAGTTAGGGTTTGAGGGGTTGGTAGGAGCTCGTTCATACAGATGACATCATGTTAAGGTCAACAAACAAAATATTTTGTGGACCAGATGGAATATTCCTTCATTGACAAAAAAATCAATGTCAAAAATTGATTAAAAAAGATCAAAAATCAACAAGAAATCTCGAAAAATGGTGAGAATGTCCAAAATTTGTGAAATAGTCAAAATATTTTCCAAGAACATAATATTCTATCCACTTGTCAAGAAAAAGTGTGGATCTATCATTAAATTAAACTAGCAACTAGGAAAAAGTGTACACACAAAAAAAAATGGGTTGCTGAGAAATAAAAATCGACAATGGAAGGGAAAAGGTCAGTGGTTTGGGGTCTCAATCAAATAATCATCATTAGGATAGCATTGGATGCTAGCTAGAAACCTTTGGGCATTGGTGGAAATTGTATGGTTGACAAAAACTCAAAGTCAATTGTCAAAAAATTCCCAAGACTAGAGTCATTTGAAAAGTAGAAAAGCTCAAAAGAAATGGTGGAAAAGGTATTATCGTCAATGCAAAGAAAAGAGGTCACCGCCTATGGGTTTCCCAAGCTATTATGAAGAAAAAGATGTAATTAAAACTAGAGATTGGGTTGTACAAGAAAAAATTATCATCAATCACGAAAGAAACCAATGTCGGCAATTGTAGGATTTTATGGTCAACTCCTCAACACCCCAAGATCACCTGCAAGATAAAATAACTTCCATAAGAGATA
Organism: Sequoia sempervirens; assembly: GCA_007258455.2. Classification (NCBI taxonomy): domain Eukaryota; kingdom Viridiplantae; phylum Streptophyta; class Pinopsida; order Cupressales; family Cupressaceae; genus Sequoia; species Sequoia sempervirens. Next base: position 6,586 of record VDFB02380325.1, on the reverse strand, counting down.
AATGGCAAAAATATCATGCTATGATTATGGATGCAAGATTGCCAAATTGAATAAATCAATGCATATATGATGTTTTGCTTATAAAGGCAAGTTGTGAGATAGGATTAGACATGATCATGGCATGTGTCTTAGTCTTGTACAATAAGACAACTACCTCAAAAAATATTAAATGACTTAGGACACAAGCATTAAATGCCAAAAGATAAGTGACAATTAATGCTTAACTAGAAAGATTCCCTCCTAGGACCTAAGTGGACTTAACATGTAAATAGGATAGATAAAACACCTATTTACACCAACACCCCCCTTAAGTAAAACTTAGGGAGTAATATTATACAAATGACACAAATATAGGTCCTAACTATGAGGCCATGTTAGGTACCCATGTACATATGCAAATGCAATATCTCACAAACGAAGAAAAGGAGAAAACCCAATGGGACAAAACTCCTCCCCAAATAGAGAAAAGATATAATAATGCTCTCCATGAAAAATGAGAGGACAAAACCCCATTCAAGGAAAAAGACACACTTAAGAGAGATGAAGAAGAGACCATTTAGCCCCCCCTTAATGAAATAACCTGCTGCAAAGAAACAGTAGAAGCACACTGGTGGAGTAACACTAGAACCCTTAATCAAAGTAATAAAAGGAAAGGTAAGTTTGATTCTAGAAACCCTAGAATCTCTTTGGAGCAATCCTTGAATCATGATAAAGCAATAGTATTCCCAATGCTAAGGAACACTAGAACACTCTTGATACGGAGCAACTATGGAATTTGAATGAAGTAATAGGATATAGAACATCATTCTAGAACTAAAATGAAGTGCAAAGATCAAAATTTCACGCTACCAACTGTCAAAATATCCAAGTAATCTCTAAGATACCCATTAGGAAAGAATTGAAATCAAGATATTCTTGGGATGGAAACAGAAAAAATGCATGGATGGCATAATATAACTCCTCAATACCCCTTTCTAACACCACAAGAATCATGAAAATCGAAGATCATGGCAAAAAGTTATGAGCTTGGGAGCCAAAATTGAAAATCTAACTTCGAACAACAATAAATGCCACCAAATAGAATATTTTTGGAAAATAACATGCACCACTCAAAATTTGATGAAGCTAGCTTTATGGAAATATCTCATTTGTGAAAAAGGGCCTCCTGGATTGCAAGTTATGATAGTTTGAAAAAAATGCCTGATTTGGGCCTCAAGGGAACAAAATTGGGCCCCTTAGGCTTAATCCCTCAAGTGCCCCATGTGACCATAGGTTTAAAAAATTATTAAAAAAACTACCACTGGGACGAGGTTCTCAAGGAGTGGTGGGCTAAGTCGCGTTGCCCCAAGGCTCTAAGCTCTCTTGCTAAGGTGGATTTGGGGTGTTTAAACTCCCCATTACTGTGGCTTCACCAAATACATGGTGGACATAAATAATATGGTCGACCAATATAATATTTTTTAAAAAAAACTTTAAATAAAACCTACCAATTATAAATGAAATTGTACCGACCGAAAAGACTAAAGTGGCCTTTAACAACCAAGTCACAAACAAGTATGCAGATGGGGTATAGGAGACCTCAAAAATGACACAAAACTACACCAGAAGTGTACAATTATGCGGTGAAAATTCCCTATACCACAGACCTGCAAATGTTGACGATATCGTACGATCTATACACTCGTACAGTCAATAAAAAATTTTGCATGATACCCCAATCAATAGTGTCAAAATTTGACGAATTGGCAATCAATCCTTAGGTTCTTGAGCCTTTCGAATGCAATGGCAAGGTCTAATTTGACCCAAAGTGCTTTAAAAAAACAACCCCTAGATTTGGTAATTGAAACCCTCCTTCAAACCCTTGTAGATCAGTCAAAACATCATGAAATTTGATGAAATAAAAGGCAAACCTAACTTTCTATGATGTACTAGATTCAATGGTGAGGTCCTTGAAACTCCAACTCACACCCAACAAAAATTTCATGTCAAGATTGTTTCATCGCATTTAAGAAGAAGTCTACAGCATTGAAGCTCTGATACCATGTAGGAGTTTATGGTGAACTCCTCAACACCCCAGGATCACCTACAAAACAAAATAAATTCCACAAGAGATAAATTAGAAATATCAAGCTATAATTATGGATGCAAGATTTTCAAATTGAATATATCAATGTACATATGATGCTTTGCTTTAAAGTTAAGTTGTGAGATAGGATTAGACAAGATCAGGACATGTGTCTTAATTATGTACAATGAGACAACTACCTCAACAAATATTAAATAACTTAGGACACAAGCATTAAATGTCAAAAGATAAGTAACAACTAATGGTTAACTAAAAAGATTCCCTCTTAGGACCTAAGTGGACTTAACATGTAAATAGAACCTAGATAGGTAAAACACATATTTACACCAATAGCAATGAAAATGCACACTATCAATAGGTGAGACAAACAAGCAAATTAACTATGCCACCAAAATAAATTTATCAAGCAAATATAACCCACCAGTAAAATAAAACTAGTCATCATTTTATGGACTTAGCCTATTGCTGAGAGGAAATAACCTATTGGGAACCCAACAAGCTACACAAAAAAAACCTTATAGCAATGGGAAAAGATCGAGTAGGAATAAAGTGAGAGTTAATGAGTGAGAACAGTGAGAAGGAAATTTAATGCGCCTGAAAACATAGATCCATTATCAATCTTAAACCCCTCCACGCAAAATAAAAATAATTTCATAGAACTTCAAATCAGTTGAAAACACAGATCTGCCAAAAAAACAATAGTCGTCACACCGACAAAAAAAAAAGTCATAACCTTCAAATCTTGGACAAATAAATTCACAAAATTTTCCTAGAACAAATTTATCATCATGATGATTGTACCAACAACAAAAAGGTTTGACGTAGATGGTATGATTGAAGCCATACATTGTACAAGTTCATGCACGAAATTCATTGCCTCAAATTTTAAAGGTTGTGGAATGCAAAATTAAATAATGATGTCGGTAGCGAATGTTTTTTCCCAATGCAGTAGAGGATGTTTTTCCCGATGTAGGAAGCGGATGAAATTAAACGTGAAGATTTTGAGGTGTGTTGGTAGCAAAACAAGTTTTAGGCTTTGCAAGAAGAAACAAAGATCGGATAAAGAGATGAGGAAGCAGATTTTAAAGAAAGATCAACCACAAATATTTTGAAGATCAAAGAGTTGTATCACAAATATTGTTCAGAGCTTTGAAAGGCTAAAGAATCATCAGTGAAGATTAAGCCAACGGAGCATAAATTTGACCAATTCTTCTAAAACTATCTGCTTATTTCTCCATGTACGTAGAAGATATTCTATGCCACGTCTTATGATGATTAATTTGTTTCTCCCTTGTCATGTGCTATTTTGCAATGAACTCATAGCTTGTGTTCAATAAAAGGCAATGAGTTGCTTAGTTTTATATATCAAAAATTGTTGACAAGATATAGCTTATATGGGATCTATACCAATTTAGTTTCTATTTCATGTTTTTTTGATCAATTTCAATAAAGACTTGTACATACTACAGGGGTTGGTAATATTGAAGCAATCGAAAGGTCATTCCTAATCATATATTTTGTATGACTATAATCATTTATTCCTAGTGAAATAATCAATTTGTTGTGTCATTTTTGGGTGCATTTTGAATCTATTTCATTGGTGAACAATTTTATTCTTTAAACTCTTGCATTATGTTGTATGTAGTTTTGAAGCAATCTAGTGGAATACAAAATAGTTTATGCTTTAGTTTACTTATCTTTCAGTATGTGCATGGGAAATATCTTAAAGCAATTAATTTCTTAGGCTTTTCTCTTCTTACCTTTAATATTTTAATGTTTATTTTGGAAATATTTGAAATGGAATGGATTATGAGAAAGTGATGAATGCATGATTTGTTGAGTTTATTTACATCATTTGTTATTCAATAAGAACAATCTTCAGAAAATAAGTAGGCCCCCATGTGAAAACAGCGATTGAACAACAAACCTTGAGTGAAACTACATGACATTCTTGAGCCTTGGGATAGCTAAATCCTTAATTGAATTTAGTGATTCTTTCAAGATAAGATAGGTTCTATTGTCCATATAATAAAATCTATATGTTGATGTGTGTAAAACATCCACATTAACACCAAGGATCACCTACAATCAAACGCATGTCACAAAAAGAGAGAGATAGCAATGTTGTGGAGGCTAAGAGGTGAATGATGCAAAAACATGAATCATTATTAATGTGCAAACCTCACTAACTTGGTATAATACAATAATAAATCCTTATAAAATGAAAAAGATAAAAGTAAAAAGCAACTCTAGAGAAACTCTAGTTGAGGATGAAAGGATATCATGACATGTGTCCTCATCAGAGGACTTGAGACACAAAAAGCACAACCTAGTAAGCTTAAGTAATATTACTCTAACAAGATCAAATGCCAAACTCCTCCAAATTCTTTACCCTTTGCTATTTCCTTCCATCAAAATCTCACTAACTTTGATACCATAATGAAAATTTTGGGAGAAGTATAGAAGTCAAAACAAAAAAAAATTATACCCAAAATAATGTTGCTTGTATTCTCTTCTTTCGATCAAATACATTTTTTTATTTATAAGAGTTGCATATCATATATTATAAAGAAGCTCCTATAATAACTCGCGTAGATAATTAGAGGACTAAAAAAGAAGTAAACTCCTAAATATGTGAGTTCTTTTAACAAATCATTATACAAACAAACACTCTAAATTAGTAATTAAATATTAATAATAACAACTACAAGAATGATGTAATATTCCCAATAGGGCTACCTATAGAATTTTATCAAACTATGTGACAATACATTAAGGATGGTTTTTAGCTACTCTATTTAGAAGCATTTCTAAAAAGGATTTTTGGGCCCAAACATCAATAAAGGCTTAATCAAACTTATTATTGAAGGGAGAAACAAAGATAGTATTTCTAGTTGGCACCCTATTACCTAACCAAGGTGTTGGCTATTCAAATAAAACTTGTGGTTCAAGGTATTGTGAGACTAGAGCAAACAATGTTTTTCTTGAAAGAAAATATATTCTTGATAATTGAATTCTCACATGGGATACTAGTGAATGGGCTCAACAATAGAGCCAAAATGCATTGTTGGTCAAAGTAGATTTTGACAAAGCCTATGATAAACTACGCTAGAACTTCATCCTCATAAAGATGCAACAGCTAAGTTTTGGGTAATGAATATAGACTATACTAGATTGGTAGTGGTATAGCCCTATCAAGTAAAGGGCAAAGACTCCCTACAATATATAGGTCAATTGATTCACCCCCTTCACATGTGGTGGTTGAATAGAGCCCCACAACTAGAGCACCTTTCCTATTCATTGTGTTCAATTACTAGTTTAGTGGAATTCTATTCTATAGAAATAAGAATGTAATCATTTGGATGATGCCCTCGAGAGAGATGAGACAAAGAATGAAATTAAATGGGTGATCTTCATAATCTTCTTAGGATCATACTTCCAAAAAGGTGATCACAGCCCCTAACCCTATCTACCTGATACTATAGCCCTCCAACTTATGCTTATGTTAAAATATTTTTCAAAAATGTCAATGCTCACATAGTGGTTAATAACTCTATATCTATTTGTTTCCCTTTATAGTGATCCATTAGACAGTGGTGTCCTCAGTTACCTTTTTATATGTGCTTATTATTGATGCTTTAGATTATCTATTAAAAAGAGCAAATTAATTGTAAATTATGTTTGGTATTTTCATTCTTCATAACGCTGTTGTGATTAATCCACATTTTGCTAATGATAGCCTACTATTTTTGTAAAACTCAAAAAAAGAGTTGAACAAAACTTTAGATATAGATTGCTTTGCTTCAAGTTCTCAATTGACTCATCATAAAATAAAATTCTTAATGCCTGAAGTAGGTCATACCCCTTAGTGGGTTCCTAAAGACAAGAAACAAATCAAGCATGATAAAATAACTCGATATCTTGGCATTCCATTTGGTTTAATGTTATCTCTTGCTGAAATGTGGATTTGGTATAGAAATAGACTCTAATAAATTATTCAATTGATGTAACAAACTTTTTTTTATTGGTTTGAAAAGTCTCAATGACAACAAAAAAAATGTCATTTATATTTATCTTCTTGTTAGATGTCATCTAGTAAGAGTTTGAAGATTTGTGTAAACTAATTTTGCAATTCCTTTGGACTAAGTGGGATGGTAATGTTAGTTTTAGAGCCACCTTTTGGTCTCATTGCATCCAACCTATATCCAAAGGTGGAGTGGGAATTATAGATCCTAAAATTAAAATATTGTATTTCATTGATAAACAAATCACAAAAGTTGTCAAAGGTTATGAACCATGAAAAAAATTGCAAAATTTCGTTACAACTACTATTTTAAAAAAAAACGCAAAATGTTAATTGATTGGACAAGATTTTTCTTGCACCATATTTTCATATTAATGCTTCATTCCTATTCAATATATTTGGAATTCTCAACAGCAAATGTTTTTTTTAATTGGAAAAAGTCTTCATTATAGCATGGTTTGTTTGTTTATTTGTTT
>VDFB02380324.1:0-48205 GCA_007258455.2 Sequoia sempervirens | reverse complement strand
TTCTTTGCTACTCTTTTTGGGTTTGCTCGAGAGAGCCTCATGTTTAAATCTGAGCTTCAGGGCTTGCATTATATTGTAAATTTTTTGATGAATATAATATAACAAAACTTTTTTTTCTTTAGTGTTACTCTTGGATGGCTTATTCTCAAAATTTAAAACATATCTATAAATTTTTTATATATGGTACATAACTATTAATTTTTTTTAAAGAACTACATCCTTTAATGGAATAACTTCAGATAAATACTGTTCACTGGTATATCTAAAGTGTTTCCTTCCATATCTTCAAGTTCATATGCATTATTTTCCTTGCATGCATTGATTTGGAAGGATCCCTTCTATAGCACTTCAAATTTTGTGTGTTTTCCTCATTTTGAGTATGTTCATCATACTTTAGCACTAAGCTCCCCTCTTTGAATTCTGGTTTAGAGGTCTTTTTGTTGAACCATCACTTTACTATTTGTTCATGGTTGGTCATGGCTCCATAAGCCTTTTCTCTATCTTCCTCTAGTTTGAGGAGTTCTGCTAGTCGTTTTAGTAATTGTAAGGCAGGAATTTCTATTGAAATAGGTAACAATTCCTCTTTTTTGTACACCAGTTCATAAGGGTAGGTCTTCATAATTTTCTTGGGTGTAATTTGGTCTTCCCAAAGAGCATCTTGTAGATGCTTGTGCTAATCCCTTTGTCATTATGACCCAATACACTTGATTAACCTAATTATGTTTTTGCTGGTTGACTCTACTAACTTGTTTCCTTGTGGGTAGTAATTATATGAAGTTTTAAGGAAAATACCATACCTAATAACAAAATCTAACATCCCTAATCCAACAAAAGCTTAGGAATTTTTAGATATTATGGTCTTTGGTGGGTCAAATCTGGTTACTAGCTCTTTAAGAAAATTTATAATTTCCCCCTTTGTGGCATTTTTTAGGGCTATGGTCTCTATCCACCTTGTGAAGTAGTGGGTCACCATGAGGATCCACTTATTTCTAGCACTGGAAATAGGTTTTATCATTCTAATAAAATATAAAACCCATTGAGAAAAGGGTTCCTCGATTACAATTAGGCTCAGGGGAAGAGCAAAATTCTTTCTTTTGCCAACAAAAAATTGGCACTGGGTATACTTTTGCACCAAATGGTGTCTTCATAAAACATAGAGGGCCAATAATATCATGCTCACATTATATTTAAAGTGGTAGTCTTGGCAGATAAATGTCCACCCTCAGGACTTCGATGGAATTCATTGAGAGCTTTTTCTGCCTGTAACTTGTCTAAACATCGGAGCAATACACCATCATAACAGTTTATTTTGAATAATATACCCTCAATTAATACATACCTAGTGCCTTGCAGTCGGTAGCATCACCTTTTATGAAATGAAAGGCTAGTTGAGTAGTACCCCTTTTGCATATACCATATTCAATCAGGCACCCAAGATTTAGTAGAATTGAATTGGTTTGAGTAGACTTAATCGGTCTCTTTTTCAGCTTTGGAACTTGATTCCTGTGCAATATATTCACACAGACCTCTTCCTCTAACTAGCTTGGTTGGTCTAATGTCCACATCATATTCTAGGATCTTGGTCATCTAATTTTCCCTTTTTTCTGTTATCTCACCTTCTATGATATATTCCCACACACTGGGATGCACCATGAGAATAGTGATCTTGTTGGCTGACACCAAGTGTCAGAACTTCTTTAAGCTTTTAACAATGGTAAAAGCTTGATTTTATACAAAATTGCACCTAGCTTCATAACCTTTAAGGGTCCTTGAGTCGAATGCAATAGGATGATCTCTATTATCTTCCTCACACTTCTTAGTGAGCACTGAAGCTATGCTATGTTGGCCACTATACACAGAGTGGAAAGTCTTTGGAAAAATCAGGGTTGACCAAGACTGGGGTGGCAGAGATGGTTGTCTTTAGTTGTTGAAAAGTTGCATTACCTTTAGGGGTGCATTTGAAAATCAGGTTTTTCTTCACCACCAGCGTGATTGGTCTCACAATGCCTACAAAATTTGATATGAATTTACTAAAAAAATTGATCTTCCCCATAAAGGATTGCAGTCCCTTTTGGTTCACTGGCAAGGGTAATTCCATTATAGATCTAACCCTTTCAGGGTCTATTGCTAATCCTTCCTTAGACATCATAAAGCCAAGTAATTTTCCTTGAGGTACTCCAAAAACACATTTTTTGGGATTCAAAGAAATCCTAAACTTTTGGAATTTCTGGAAAGTCTTCTCCAGATGATCAAAGTGATCATCTTTTGATTTTGAAAAAACTATTAGGTCATCTAGATATATTAGAATAATCAGGTTGATCAATCCCTTGAAAGCAACATTTATTTCCCATTGAAAAGTCACACCGGTATTTGAAATTTCAAATGACATTTTTGAATATGAAAACATTTTCCACTTAGTGGTAAACATTGTCTTATGTTGATCAAATTCCTTCACATATATTTGGTTATAGCCTTGGGAAACCATCTGCTTGATACAAAACATCTTTGATCAGGCCGTAGTCTGCGGGATCTGCTCCATCAATGTGAGGTGGCGAGTCTTTCAAGGGCTTTATTCCTTATCTTTGAAGTCGATATGAAGCCTAATGTCTCCATTCTTTTTTTGGAATGGTGCCAAATTTGACACCAAGTGGAATTCTTGATCGGGATATCACGATTCTTAAGGGTATGTGTAGGATCATCATGGAAAAATAGGCCCTTAAATTGGCAAAAAATTTAGAAAAAATCGAGTTAGGCAACGACATAAAAAATTGAATAAGTTATCTACATTATTTCAAAATATGTAAGAATAAATTTTGGAAGAGTGAATGTAGTTTCTAAAATACTAGATTTGTTTTAAAAAAATAAAAATCTATTTGGTGGAAATTTGAAATTTCAATGCAGTAGTACTTAAATTTCAAGGAAAAAATAAGGAGGTGTTTGTCTGACCACCCTAACACCAATAAAATGATAATATTTTTGTATAAGATTTTAGATATAAGTAGAGGACTGATGTTCATCTCAATGTAGTACATACTTTTTTTGTAATTTTTTCTATGTGAATAATTAATTATGAATTTTTGTACAACTTTTAAAAAATATAAAAAACTCCTTGACTACCTTAACTTAATTCAAGACTTCACTTGAAATTCAATTATTATTTTTTTAATCCTATAGTATGTAGAACCATAGAATGCTGACACATATTTGGATTCAAAAATGTGATATCTGAAAGCTATAGATGTTTTCAATTAGCCTAATAATCGGAAATTTAGTAAATAATTCAAATAGAAAATTAATAATAATTATTTATTAAATTCAAAAGTAAAGCATAATTTATATTGGTGAAGCTGAGAATCTCTTTAAAACCCTTTCATTTCATCAATTTTGGGTAAAAAAAGTCATCAACACATACCTACAAACACCCATTATATTGCCACTTTTTGGCCCATCATGATCTGCACATACTAACTAAATATTTAGTACGATCCCCACAACACCATCAATGCTTCAACCTTTAGATTGATTGGCCTTTTCTTTTTTTGGATAGGTTTAAATCCTTCTGCCAAGTCAATGGTATGTTGAATTTTGCATGGTTCATACCCTCTAAGATCATCATAGGTCCAGGCGATAACTCTTTCATATTTGAAACATAGATCCTTCAGTCTTTTCTTGTCCTTGTAAGGAACTTCTTTTTTGACTTTTAACTTTCTGCCACTTTCAACATCAAGCTTTTCGTGGTCTCTAGCATGCACAATGAACCTTTTCTTGTATTTTCTCACATCTTCACAATCAAAGAGATTCTCTAGGGTAATTAATCCCCGAGGAAGCTTGTTCCCTTTTGACTAGATGACCTCCTCTTCGGGAAATTCTACTCCTAGTGGTGAATATTTAGAAGTCATTCCTCCTTTTTGTATGTGATGGAACCTTCAAATTTTTAAAATTTTGAATGTCCATGTTGAAAATTTTGATTTGCATACTCAAAAGTGCACCTACAAAATCTGCTCAAGTGGCCTACTTTGGAGGGTCATAAATCAAAGCCAGTTGATTTTAATTTCAAATCCTTCTGTAGGAATACTTAGGTGACATATGTGAACATGCATGTCAATTTTCAGCTCTCCATAATGAGTTTTGATAGTGTTTTGAAAAGAAAAGTTGGAGGGTTCTAAGACTCTTGTTGTTTGTGAACTTTCAGTTGTATGAAGTGGCCTTCTGTTAGAGTGGATATTTCACAACTGGATGATTTTCAAGACAAGAGGATTGTTTCTCTCCATTATCCCTACATTCATATGCTTCCTAGTCCATTTTTAGAGCCTCGTGATAAGATTTGATATTTTTACCAGGCCAAAAGCAAATGCAGTTTGTTCAGATTTTGCATCTGCATTTTTAGAATGTTTCAAGGAGGTCAAGCTTGACCCTCAATATCTTTTGAAGAATAATGATTAAGGGAAATACCTCTTGCACACATACTCTATGTAGCCAAATGACCTAGTGTGTCGAGTTGTAGTTCCCCAAGAGATGGCTTTATATTTTTTGAGCTAGTGACTTTTTGAGCCATAACTGGTTTTGAACAAGTGCAATTGTAGAAAAGTCTGACTAAGCAACTTTGATGTTGAATATCTTGCAGCTCATGACCTTTTTTTCCAATCCATTTATTGCATTGCATTCTTGGTTCAAATTTATGCATGCCTATGAATTTTCATGGCTCCAAGAGCTTGTTTGACTAGTTTTCTAGGGAAATTCTAGAATGCACTTGGCTAGTTTTGACTATAGTACAAATTGCCTCAAAAGAAAATTTTGATGTTCACCCAATTCATTTTTTCAACCCGAGATCATTCAAGAGCATCCTGAAGATCAATTAAAGATGATTTTTTTTTCCAAATGAAAAAAAAAATTCGGGCCCACATTGGCACCTGACATGCTTTCCCTAGTTTTGAAGTTGTAATGTTGCAATGTTACAAATGAGGACAACAATTCATTTATAATGATTCAAAAGGTAATATGCCTACATCAAGTAGAAAAATGAATTACAATGCACATGTATGATGGCTTATGTTATTATGGACATCTGTCAAAGCATAAAGGATGGAGGATTTGATGTAATTTTAATTGCCCTATTAAGTATGCAAGTGGATTGTGGAAGCACATATAAGGCAAGTAGCTTGTTTGATCAATTGACTCCAAGAATTTCAATGTCATGGAGCATAAAGGGGAAAAGGAGGTGGTGTTTTATTTGAGTTCCTATGGGATAAAGTTATAGCACTATTTATCCTAGCATGGTTGTTTGAACAGTTACAAGATATTGAAAATGGGTATGAGTTTGGGATGCTTCAATGCCATTTCTATATCTTCTTTGCTCCATAGAAAATAAGACACAAAGTATCAGTTTACCTGGAGGTAATGCTTCAATATCCCTCAACTCCTCTCAAGAGATGATAGACATGATATTATTAAGGAAGCAGCAGACAGATTAGGAAATAAATCAATTATCTTGGATTGCAACAATTTGAAAATGTAGTTGAAGCATTCAAGGTTGTCCAAGATATAATGAACAAGTGAGGTGAAGGGTCTCCCTAGCCTACTAGGGGTAGACTAGGGCCTATGTATGCTTGGATCCCATCCTGAAAAATAGATGCTAGATTTAGGGAAAGAATGACATTTGATGATTTTATACATGGGAAAGAAGCATTCTTTATGAGTGGAAGGGATGGAAATCTTTCAACAAGTGCAAGTTTTGCTTTGAGAAAACCAACTAGAGGAAATCATTGTGACAAGCAGAGAGAGGTGAATTCAATGTGGGAAAATTTAGCGCTTGAATTCTTTTCCTAAGGAAAACTTGCATTGGTTGTAAATATCAATTGAAGTATGAAGGAGGGAGTCATTTTGGTGCTGAAGATGCAAATATTTTATAAAAATTTGTTATTGAATAGGATTTCCACATTATGTGGATGCACATCTACTTCTTGTTGCCATGGATCAACCCTAGAGAAGTTGAATATAGGGATTAATGTGCATCAAATAAAATAAAATGTTGCACTGCTATTGAGATCACCACCATTTTGGCTAAAGGTGGTTTATTCCAATAAAGCCGTTGTTGGAAGAATATGTGTGTTTAATGTTGTGTGGGTAAAACTAGCACGTGTTTTCTTTGAAAAGAACACCATCAAATAGCCAAAGGGGATTTATTTGGTCTCATAAGGTTGAATCCAACACATAAGGATGGTGTATGCGCTTACAGTGAAAATATATCTAAGCTATTTGAGGAAATTCTAATCTGGCATTCAAACCCAAGTTATTTTGTAGGTTTGTGTTGAGTAAACAAATCCAATGCAAGAGTTTTCTATTGGCACCAAAGCCTACATCTCATTATAAATGGCCCGAACGCATAAGGAGTAGCACATTGGCCCCTCCTCAATACATGTTAGGTTGTGTTGGCATTGCAATGTAAATGATTTTAGTTTCAACGTTTCAATGGAAAGAATGGTCTACTAGTGATAGCTACAAAATAAGAAACGAGTCTTCCTTGCTAGCCTGTGAAGGTAGAGGTTGATGTCAGCATAGAGGCATGGGGGTATGGGGATTGATTTCTCCAAATAATATTTTTAAGACTTAAAAATGTTTTATTTTTGCTATTATGAGGTTTCCTCGCTAGATCGAGTGTTTCCATTATGCTGTGTGAAAATATAGCAGGTGTGCAGACTAAAGCAACACTGTTGGTGGGCCCATGGAGAAAAAATTTGTGGGAAATGTTTAAAAGAGGGTTATTTTTAATGATGATTTAAAAATACTAGGGTAAAGGTAAAGCATAGATGAATATATTTTTAAGAGCCAGATGGAGCAATTAAAGGGCTTTCAAATATTAATATAAAACAAATGTGCTCTAGGAAAACTATTAAAATGAAAGGCTCACAGGTAAATTGAGAAAAATGCATCTCGATGAAATATTTTAAATGTCTCCATGATAAATTTTATAATGTGGAGTAATGTGTGAGCATAGGTAAATATTTTTTCCCAACAATATTATTAAAATCCTTCATTATAAAAGTTAGAGACTTTATTTGTTGGGGAATAAAGATGAAAAGAGAAAAATAAAAAGACTTTCATGGGAATTTTGTTTTCTTCATTTATGTAGAAGTAAAATATGGAGAAGGGATTTTCACGAGAGAGCAAAGAGAAAACCAGTTTTCACGTAGTAGGTAAAAAATGAACAAAGAGGTGAAATCTTTTTGCAAAACAAAGGTATTTTTCAACTATAGAATAAAGAGGAATGATGACTCTTTAGGGAAGGGAATATTTTTTTTTAGGCAGGGAAAATGCAAGAGGCATGATTCAGAGTTCAAATTAGGGCTTCTCTTCAAGCAGTGGGAATTTATTCATCAACAAACCTGAGAGTGCCAAGTGTCTTCTTTGATGAGCATTTAGGGTTTCTTTCTCCTTGAGTGAAAATTTTAGATTCATTGTAAAGAGTAGGGTATGGTAGGATTATCATGGAAAAAATAGGCCCTTAAGTGGCAAAAATTCAAAAATTAGAGTTAGGCAACTTGATGCAAAAATTGAATAAGTTATCTATATTATTTAAAAATATGTAGAATAAATTTGTAGAAAATTGAATGTAGTTTCTAAAATCCTAGGTTTATTTAAAAAAAAATCTATTTGGTGAAAATTTGAAATTTCAATGCAGAGTCTTAAATTTCAGGAAAAAATAAGGTGTCCTGTGACCACCCTAACCACAATAAAGTGATAATATTTTTTTATAAGATTTTAGATATAAGTAGAGGACTCATGTCCGGATGTGATGCATATTTTTTAATTTTTTTTCCAAGTAAATAATTAATTATGATTTTTTATTACAATTTTAAAATTTAAAAACTTGTATGTATGACCACCTTAACTTGGTCAAACTTCATGAAATTATTATTTTTAATCCTATAGTATGTGAAGCATAGAATGTGACTGATGTTTTGGATTCAAAAATATGATACCGTTTGAAAGCTATAGATTTTTTTCCAATTAGCTATCAATTAGGACTTTAGTTGTAATTCAACTAGAAAATGAATAATAATTATTTATTAAATTCAAAGTAAAGCATAATTTATATTTGTGGAAAGTGAGAATCTCCTTTAAAATCCTTGTTGTTTCATCAATTTTGGGTTAAAAAAAAATCATCAGCCACATTCCCTACACATACCCATCATATCGCCACTTTTGGCCCATCATGATCCTACACATACGTAGTAGCTATTCTAGAATTATTCACGGTGAACATTTGTAAGGTGAATACAGAGCATTTCAAGATTTTTTTTTGGTTGGAGTCTATCAATACACATGTATTTCTGATAAGCAATACTGGCAAAGTAATACAGAATCGTGAAAATTCGGAGCCATTTTCTCTCCTATGTGCTTTTTTTATGACTTATGAATAAATATAATCAATGATTTTTTTGTTCATCTCCAGTGGTTTCCAATGGATGTGTAGTTTTTTTTTTGCCCATTAATTCAAGGAATTAATATAAATGCTTGAATGGAGCTATAGATTCATGTGAATTAAGTGCTAATATTTTGATAAGAAGTTGTGTTTGAGAATAAAATGTTGATGTACTGTAATGTAGTAAGGTCAAAGCTTAGATGATGCTATTTGTTAAAATGTTATCAAGTAGTATAGGTGTTGAAATTGACTCCATTCCATGGAGGAGGCATTGATCTAAGTGTTCTATTCATGTTACATTTTGTGGATTAATTCAATAGAAAATCACAAATATAAATGAATTTACTTATCAATCTCAGTTTGTTTGTGTGTGGAGTTTAATGAATTATATCCCTCATTTTTAAATTAGGCATTACTATAGAGGTCAGCCAAGCCTCTAGAGTATTGTGTCTATTAAGCATCTAAAGGAGAATCATCTGTTTATAGTATTTTGGGTATTTTGGCACACAAAAGTATCTGTAAACATACTGTTGGGGAGACCCACCTTGGTTTAATAGAGCCAGAAGTGCAGAAGGTTTCAATCCTTTGACTAAATTTTGTTCATTGGAAAAATTCATCTATGAGTCTAAAATGAGAAAGTGGCTATTCTTTAGGACTCATTGAACCTATTGATTTGGGAACCAACAGATTGGCGACTCTACTGGGGAGAACTTTGCATGTACAGTTGTAGACTGTTACATCACAAAGTCAAGAATTTGGTGAATTTGAACATCTAGTTCAGATATTGAGAGATTTTCAAACTTGGAAGTGAGTTTGTTACAACAAAATTTCAAAGAATTTGTGTGACTTTTCTTTGGGAAAAGACCCAGACATAAATTTATCTTCAAAGAGCTTCAAGCTGTTTAAAATTCAATCCTTTGTGAAGACAGGTGGCGACTCTTTCCAAAGAACCTGCTGAAGATTTGAAGAAAATCCCAGATCTACAAAAAAAATTACTAAAGAAGAAAGGTTAGAAACTGCTCCAAGTTTTCAAGTATTCTCATACATTTAAACAAAATGTTATTATGTTTGAAAGCACTTTATGAGAAGTATTCAGGTCTTGAAAGAATGTTGATTCCCTATTGAGTGAATTAAGCACCAAGAAATGGAATGATAGTTGTAATTTTTTCATACTTCTAAGCTATAATTTAAAGCTTTTATGTTGTAATGAAGAACTATGATTGTTCTTAAAATCTTCCCATTAGAGAGATCTTAGTTGTAGTTGTATTTGAGTTATGTAAATATGTAAAATTTTAAGATCATGATAAAAGCAAGAAATATGGAAGTGATCAACTGTAGAGTTGATGTTTGAAGTTTGTAAAGGGGTGTAAGAAAATGTATCATTCACTTGTACATCCCTGTGGGGTGCATGATTTAAACATGAAGAGTGTGCAGCCCTTGTCATGTAATCAAAGAAGTTTCTTTGTGGAAAGATATAGACCATAGAATTTTAATGGTATTCAAGGTTTCCCAAATCCTGTTCCTAATGAAGTTAGGGAACATTTGCCAAAGTTCAAAGGGAAAAGATCATAATCAACTTCTCAACATCTGCAAGAATTTTCTGATTTCATGGGATATTTTGAGATAAGTCATGAAGATGTTTTCATGAAGTTATTTGTTTAATCTATAAAGAAAGATGCTAGAGATTGGTTTTCATATTTTCCAGTGTGTTTTATCTCTTCATGGAATGAGTTTATGGTAGCGTTCATAGAACAGTTTGGAGAAATAATTAATCCACATTCAGTGAGACAAAAAATTAATAACATCTAGAAAGAAGAAGATGAGTTAGTCCCAACTTTCAATCTCATATTTTCAAAAACATTATGTGACATTCCTGAGAGCCTGAGACCAAATGATGCAGTATGTCTAATTGTATACTTCGATGCATTTGATGAAGAAATGAGCTATCTATTAAGTGATAAAGATCCAACAACATTACATCAGGCATATCAAGTTGTTGTAGATATTGAGAACAATCTGAAATATTCAATGATGAAAGGATACATGGTTGCAAGTGTTGTCTATCCCAACACACCTCATGCAAATGGAATTCATGGATCAGCCAATAGAAATGACTGTCAAGATGATAATGCTTATGTTGTTCTAATTTTTCCATTACTACAACACACAAATCATAGTGAACTCCAAGTTGAACATCAAAAAAATTTGAGTAAAGTTGATAAGATATCTTTTTTTCAAGAATTGTTTAACATGAAGAGGCACAAGGAAGAATCGCCTCATGATTTGTTCTCAATATTTTTTGATGCCTTGTTGGAAGTCCCCAAAAACTTCAGGCCTAAGGATTCAACATGCATTGATTTATTTTGTGAAATCCTTGAGCCAGGGCTGAGTACCTTGTCAAAAAATTGAAACCTCATAGTTTTGATTAGGTACTTGATTGGATAAATATTGTAGAAGGAGCCAAGTGTGACTATGCATGAAATATTATGTCTCAAGATGTTGATGGAGGCTATCCTATTGAGAAAAATTAGAAAACAATACAAACAAGTGAAAATGGTATATCAGAAAATGAAGATCCATGTTGTATGGATGAAGATAGTGATTGTAATTAGCCCAGAAGTAGCATATATGAAAATATGTATACCACTGATGAAGATAAAGATACACTTGCAAGTGTTGTTGATTTCTCGTCACAAATTAGTGGTCAAGATATTGAAGATGGATATCTAAGTATTCACTCTGAAAACTTTGAGCATAATTTATGTACTAATGAATTTTCTTCTGATGAAGATCATGATGAAAGTGAACTTGATTATTATTTTGAGGGTTATGAATTCTCCTATGAGGATGAGCTAGAGGTGTTTTCTTCACATGAAGGATGCAGTGATATAAATGATGATGGAGTCACTTGTTCACAAGTAAATGAACAAGTTTCACAAGATGAATACTTGGAGTGTAGCCCGGGTTTGCTATCACTAGAACATACTGACTCAATGGATGATGATCACTTTGAAGATAAAAAATTGTGTGCTCATTATCTTGATCCTAAGCATAGTATTAGAAATGATAAAGGTCTTGATGATGTTAACTATGATGTTGATGAGAGTGCTCATGACCCTGTTGCTTATGACTGTTTGTATGAAGTAGATGAGGAGATGTCAACTATGCATGAAGAGGATGATGATGTACTCATGGATGAAAGAAGGTTTTCATTATTGAATGATCAGAATGTACATGATGATAAACACATGGATCTTGAATTAACATTATTACTAGTTGATAATATCGAAAAGCTTGCTGATTTATCTAACAAAAAAAATTCATAATGTGTTGACACCACATAAATTTTTGGTCTATGTATAGAAAAACCAAATGACTCAAACAATGGTGGATCTCATGTTAGTGAATGTGAAATGGAGTTCTGTATTGATGTTCCTTATCTTCACAATATGATTATGGACATGTTTTCATCCAATGAGGGAAGCATTTATGTGAAGGGAAACAAAGATGCTTGTTCAAGTGCTAACGAACAAATTTAAAAAAATAGTGATTCTTTGGTGCATAGGTCAATATTCCTCTCAACTGATAGTGCACATGAAGTCACTAGTGCACATAGAAGTGTTTTTGTTGATCCTGTTAATCTTGAAAGTGATGGCATTCAAAGTGATTCAGGTATTGTGGGTGTTGGTAAATATAATTTCCAAAACCTTAAAGCATGTGATGATGTGACTGATTTTTTTTGTTGGAATGATAATAAACTGACCCATGGTGCAATTTAGTTAAAGGAGACATTTCAAATGTGTGAGAATTCTTTGCTCAACACACAAGAGGATTGCACATTGTTTCTGAGACACAATATCTTCTTTAAGCATAATCATTAAGAGGGGGTAGATAAATGTGATAAGACTATTCTTTCATATGGTCTCAATCATTATCCTCATATGCTAGCACTTGCTGCAAAATCAGACAATGAAGGGATTGGAAATGATGCAACCTATGTCATTTTTTTTCCAAGTGACATTAAAGTTAAATTCAAAGGTAGCTTGACACTTGTGTTTGTGGGAATGTAGTCACTCAAGTTGTTGTGGTATTACAAAGGAAAGTATGGATTGATGGAGATTAGTTCTTTCAACAAGCTATTTTTTGACAGAGGCAAACATGGATTGTTCTTTTCATTTGGTGGCCTGGGGCCATCAAATGTGGTTTGAAAATTTGATCAAGACTCTGTCACCCAATGTTCTGGCACTTGGTATGCTCTCCAAGAGATCTGGAATCTTTCCATGCCCACAAGGGGCATGCATCCCTAGTTTAAGCCACTAATGGTAGCTTCAAAATTTTCAAATTTTGAATTCCCATGTTGAAAATTTTGATTTGCATACTCAGAAGTGCAACTACAAAATATGTTCAAGTGACCTACTTTGGAGGGTCATAAATCAAAGCCAGTTGATTTTCATGTCAAATACTTTTGAGGGAATAATCATGTGGCATATGTGAACATGCTTGTTATTTTTCAACACCCCACAATGAGTTTTGATAGTGTTTTGAAATGAAAAGTTAGAGGGTTTTGGGACTGTTTTGTTGTTTATGAACTTTAGGTTCTATGAAGTGGCCTGCTGTTTGA
Source organism: Sequoia sempervirens (assembly GCA_007258455.2). Lineage (NCBI taxonomy): Eukaryota > Viridiplantae > Streptophyta > Pinopsida > Cupressales > Cupressaceae > Sequoia > Sequoia sempervirens. Next base: position 35,162 of record VDFB02380324.1, on the reverse strand, counting down.
GTGGATATTTCACAACTGGATGATTTTCTAGACAAAAATATTATTTCTCTTCATTCTCCCTACATTCATATGCTCCCTAGTTTGGTTTTAGATCCTCATGATAAGATTTGATATTTTTACCACGCCAAAAGCAAATGCAGTTTCTTCATATTTTGCATTTGCATTTTTAGAATGTTTCAAGGTCAAGTTTGACCCTCAATATCTTTTGAAGAATGATGATTTAGGGAAATAAATCTTGCAAACATACTCAGTGTACCCAAATGACCTAGTGTGTCCAATTGTAGTTCCCAGGAGATGGTTTGGTATTTTTTTGAGGTGGTGACTTACTAAGCCATAATTAGTTTTGAACAAGTGCAGTTGCAGAAGAGTTTGACTGAGCAACTTTAATGTTGAATATCTTGCACCTCATGACTTGTTTTGCTAAGTCATTTGTCGCATTCCATTCTCATTTCAAATGTCTACATGCATATGAATTTTCATGGCTCCAAGAGCTTGTTTGACTAGTTTTCCAAGGAAATTCTAGAGCCCACTTAGCTAGTTTTGACTACAGTGAAAAGTGCCTGAAAAGCAAATTCTGATGTCCACCCAGTTCATTTTTTCAACTCAAGATCATTCAAGAGCAACTTAAAGGTCAATTGAAGATAAAATTTGTTTCCAAATAAAAAAAAATTAGCTGGGCCCACATGGGGGCTTGACATGCTTTGCCCATTTTTGAAGTTGTAATGTTGCAATGTTACAAATGAGGACAAAAATTCATTTATAATGATTCAAAAGGTCATATGCCTAAATAAAGTAGCAAAATGAATTACAAAGCACTTGTATGATGGCTTATGTTGTTATGGACATCCGTCAAAGCATAAAGGATGGAGGATTTGATGTTGTATTTGTAAGTGTCATGTTAAGTATGCAAGTGGATTGTGGAAGAACATATAAGGAAAGTAACTTGTTTGATTGATTGACTCCAAGAATGTCAGTGTTGTGGAGCATAAAGGGGAAGAAGACGTGGTGTTTTATTTGAGTTCCTATGGGATAAAGTTACACAACTATTTATCTTGGCATGGTTGTTTCAACAGTTACACGATATTTTAAATGGGTATGTTAGAGTTTGGGATGCTTCAGTGCCATTTCTATATCTTCTTTGCTCCATAGGAAATAAGACACAAAGTCTCCATTTACTCAGAGGTAATGCTTCAATATCCCTCAACTGCTCTCAAGAGATGATATACATGATATTATTAAGGAAGTAGTAGAAGGATTAGGAAAGAAAGCAATTATCTTAGATTGTAGTGATTTGAAAATGTAGATGAAGCATACAAGGCTATCCAAGATATAATCAGCAAGCGAGGTTGAGGGTCTCCCTGGCCTACTGGGGGCAGACTGGGGCTTATGTTTGCTCAGATCCCATCCTCACAAATAGATGTTGGATTTAGGGAAAGAATGACATCTAATGATTCTATACATGGGAAAGAAGCATTCTTTATGTGTGGAAGGGATGGAAATATTTCAACAAGTCCAAGTTTTGCTTCGAGAAAACCAAATAGAGGCAATCATTTTGATAAGCAGAGAGGTGAATTTAAGGTGGGAAAATCTAGCGCATGAATTATTTTCCTAAGGATAACTTGTGTTGGTTGTAAATATCCATCGAAGCATGAAGGGGGGAGTCGTTTTGGTGCTGAAGATGCAAATATTTTATACAAATTTGTTATTGACTAGGATTTCAACAAGATGTGGATGCACATCTATTTCTTGCTTCAATGGCTCAAACTTGGAGAAGTTGAATTTAGGTATTAACATGCATTAGAGGAAATAAAATGTTGTGTTGTTATTGAGATCACCACCATGCTTGTTGAAGGTGGTTTATTCCAATAATGACCCTGCTGGAAGAATATGTGTTTCATGTTGTGTGGGTAAAACTAGCACATGTTTACTTTGCAAAGCGCATCATCAACTAGCTAAAGAGGATTGATTTGGTCTCAAAAGGGAGAATCTAGCACATAAGGAAGGTGTATGCGCTTACAATGAAAATGTATCAAAATTGTTTGAGAAAATTCTATTTGGGCATTCAAACCCAAGTTTTTTTGTAGCTCTATTCCAAGTAAAGGAATCCAACACGGGAGTTTTGTGTTGGCACCAAAGCCTGCATCTCATTATAAATGGCCTGAATGCATAAGGAGCAGCACAATGGCCCCTCCTCAATACATTTTAGGTTGTGTTGGTGTTGCAATGCAGATTATTTCAATTTCAATGTTTCAATGGCAAGAATTGTCTACAAGTGATAGCTACAAAATGAGAAATGAGTCTTCCCCACTAGACTGTGAAGGCAGACGTTGATGTGAGCACAGAGGCACGGGGGCAGGGGGATTGGTTTCTCCAAATAATGTTTGTAAGACTGAAAAATGTTTTATTTTTTCTATTGTGAGGTTTCCCCACCAACCTGAGTGTTTCTATTATCTCGCGTGAAAATATAGCAGGTGTGCGAGCTAAAGCCATGTAGATGGTGGGCCCATGGAGAAAAATTTTAAGGCAATGTTTAAAGGAGGATTATTTGTAACAATGAGTTAAAAATACTAAGGTAAAGTTAAAGCACAGGTGTATATTTTTAATAGCCAGATGGAGCAATTAAAAGGCTTTCAAAAATTAATATAAAACAAACATGTTGGGAAAAATATTAGAATGAAAGACTCACAAGTAAATTGAGAAAAATGCAGCTCAATGAAATATTTTCAATGTCTCCACGGTAAATTTTAAAATGTGGAGTAATGTGTGAGGCATGGGTAAAATATTTTTTCCCAAGAAATATTATTAAAATCCTTCATTATAAAGTTAGAGAACTTTATTTGTTGGGGAATAAAGATGAAAAGAGTAGAATAAAAAGACTTTCATAGGAAGTTTATTTTCTTCAGTTATGGAAAAGTAAAATATGGAGAAGGGATTTTCACAAGAGAGAAAAGACAAAACCAATTTTCACGCAGTAGGTAGAAAATGAACAAAAAGGTGAAATCTTTTTGCAAAACAAAGGTATTTTTCAACTACAGAATAAAGAGGAATGATGACTCTTCAGGGAAGGGAATATTTTTCTATTGCAGGCAGGAAAAATGCAAGAGGTGTGATTCAAAGTACAAATTAGGGCTTCTCTTCAAGCGGTGGGTAGTTTTTCATCAATGAACATGAGTGTGCCAAGTGTCTTCTTCTGATGTGCATTTAGGGTTTCTTTCTCCTTAAGTGCAAATTTCTGACTCATTGTAGTGAGTTAGTTGTTCTAAAATTATTCACAGTGAACATTTGTAAGGTGAATATAGAGCATTTCAGTATTTTGTTTTAGGTTGGAGTCTATCAATACACATGTATTTCTGATAAGCAATACTGGAAAAGTAATTTTGAATGGTAAAAATTTAGAACCATTTTCTCTCCTATGTGCTTGTTTTATTCAAGTTATGAATAAATATAATCAATGATTGTTTTGTTCATCTCTAGTGGTTTCTAGTGGATGTGTAGTTTTTTTCTTGCCCATTAATTCAATAAATTAATATAAATGCTTGAATAGAGCTATAGATTCATGTGAATTAAGTGTCAGGATTCTAATACGAAGTTGTGGTTGAGAATAAAATGTTCATGTACTTTAATGTAGTAATGTCAAAGATTAGATGATGTTGTGTGTTAAAATGTTATTAGGTTGTATAGGTGTTGAAATTGACTCTGTTCCATGGATGAGGCATTGATCTAAGTGTGTTATTCATGTTACATTTAGGGGATTAATTTAGCAAAAAATCACAAATATAAATCAATTTACTTATTAATCTCAGTTTGTTTGTGTGTGGAGTTTAATGAATTATATCTCTCATGTTTAAATTAGGCATTACTGTAGAGGTAAGCCAATCCTTTAGAGTATTGTGTATGTTAATCATCTAAAGGAGAATCATCTATTTATAGTATTATGGGTATTTTGGCACACAAAATTATCTGTAAGCATACTATTGCAAAGACCCACCTTGGTTTAACAGAGCTAGAAGTGCACAAGATTTATGTCTTTTGACTAAATCTTGTTCGTTGGCCAAATTCATCTGTAAGTCTGAATATGAGAAAGTGGCTATTGTTTAGGACTCATTGAATCTGATGATTTGGGAACCAACAAAATGAAAGCAAAAATTTGAATGCCATCATTAAAACTTGCCAATTTTCATCATTGTCAGGAATTGAGGGTCGAACGATGAATTGTACCACATTCTGCTTGGTTGGATCAAAAGTTGGTTCAAATTGTGAACTGATAGAAGCCATCTGATCAACGACACTCTTTTGAGATTGGGGAATAACTTGTATATTGAAGGCTTCAAATCTCTCAATTAAGTCCCAAATATGATGTCTATATGACCTCATCCTTGTTTTTTTTGTAGTTGCTTGCCCATAGACCTAGCTCACGACTAGCTCTAAATCTCTAAAAGATTGTACTCTCTTTATACCTATTCATTCTGCAAGGATCAGACCATGGACCAAGACCTCATATTTGGTATCATTTTTCAAGCATGAGAACTGAAAATGGTAAGCTTTAAGGGTCTCTAATCTTGTCAGAGACACTAGTCGGACACCCACTCCAGAGCCAACTTTACACTTGGCGCCATCAAAATGCAAGGTCCATAGATGATTATCTCCTGAATCATCACATTCCTCTTGATCTTTCACCAATTTCTGGAAGACCTGATCATTATCAAAAATCACATAGGTTCCTAGCCCTATTGCATGAAAGTTGTCGAATGGATCAGATTCAATGAATTGGTTGAATAGCACTTCTTCTTTGGGGGTCTGATCACTTGTATCTTCTTCATCTTCCAGCATTTCCACACAATATCTCTCCTACCAAGATATGGAGGTATGCATTGCTTCAAAGCATAGGATTGCATTGTCTACAATGTGTTCAAGATGCATAGATTCAGAAAAAATCTTCATCTTCACCCCATTCTTAGTTCTCAATATCAAGTGGGACCAATTGAGCACTAAGTATCAACAAAGCTTCACAGTGAAATCTCTTGAAAGACACATTCCAAAGACTATAGGAATGTCTATCACTACTATTTCTTATGTGATTTTTTGGCTTGGACATGAGAAGAGGGTTAGAGATAGTTGTTTTATCTGATCAACGGTTGAAACCTTCTTCTCGACTAGTTGCATGATTCCTTTCTCAAGGGGTTCATACTTAAGTTTCAAGGCATTGACCAATTGTGCTAGCCCTCAAATCAATCATATTATTATGCAAAAGCTTATCTCCAACAATAAGTGTTAAAAATAATGGTGCAGGATTTGGCTTGCTTACCTCTTTCTCTTTTGCAGTGCTCACATTATTCATATAAGTTGCTACTTTTAGAACTTGAGGGGCTGACATGGATCCTTTGTCTCTACTTTGGCCACATGATGGAATCACGTCTGTCTACAACATTTTTTCTTCTTTCTTCAATGCTTCATGAAGCAATGTCTTTTGTTCAAGAATACATATGACGTCCCATAGAGATACATTGGTGGGTGCCTTCTTCAATTGTTCCACCATGTTAAGCATTCCAACTAGTTGGGTCTTGGGCTTGAATGGTGGTATTTCTCTCATTTTTAGAAGAAAATGTTCTATCATGACTGAGCTCGGTGCCTTGCTCACCTCTTTTTCTAGCAATGACAAATTATGTGGCTGCAAAATAGGTCGGACTCTGGGCAATGGAACCTGCTTTTCTTGCAACAGTGGTTGACATGGCTGAGGGCATGGCAAAGCTGGTTGCACATATTTTCGCGTGAGCCTTATTTTGGATCTTGTGTTGTAATATGACTGTATTTGTGGGGCACTATTTGTTGGAGCTTCATTCACGAGCACTACATGTTCTTCCTCCATCCATGAAAATAATGCTTGATTGGGTGTGATATCCAGCTCTTGCTTGAAGGAAATTCCTTGCATTTGCACCCTAAAATGAGAATTTTCCATTTTGGAAGACTTATATTCATCCACATTTAGGATCATGCCCTTGCTTCTTTGTTCCGCTATCTTTTGTTGCATATTCCCCCTTGGAAAATTTTGGTGCATATGGCTATCCCTACGCGGGAAGCACCATACATTCTCATCTTCCACCAAATTGTTCTAGCCTGGAATCAACTCTTTACTCAAGCTATCTTTGACCTTCTATAGTGGCATGGTGACTGGAACTATCTGGTTTGCAGACATCGCCTATTGACTTCCTCCTCTGGAGGATCCCTGGTATGGATTTTGTTAATAAGATGGTTTTCCCTTGCCACAGGCTTGGGTGGTCTGCTTCATAGGTATTGCTTTTTGTCATTTGATAATGACCAACTCGTTAACAAAAGTCTGCATGAAACTCTTCATGTCATTGATGTTCGTTACGATTGAGGAAGAACTTGACATGCTTGTTTGTGTAGCAAAATAGATGTACATAGACTACAATGTAATTGATGTCAATTATGTAATAGGAGTGCTTAGAGTAGCTTCCTCCTAGAGATCGTCAAAGATTTCTATGAATAAAAGCATTAGAGGTCATGGCAGAAGCTTCCTGACATCAATTAAATTGTTTTCTACATGCACAACCAACTCATATGCTTCGGGTAAGATATCACCTCCCATGGACGTTATCATCACTACGATGTCTAAGTTGAGGGCCTTTAGATAGAACATGAATGCCATCAATACTTGGGCTCAGGAAGTCACAGTGATCCTTTACTAGGTCTTGTGAGACCTAGTGTTAAAATCACTCATGGCCTCTTGCAAAGCTCTCTTGATGGTAATTAGTTGTTCCAGCAATGAAGATCGGTCTTCTTTCTCTGAGAAGCACTCAAATAACCTTTGTCTGAGCTGATCCCAGGAGATGATAGAGTCTAAGGCCAAAGAATGATACCAGTCTTTGGCCTTTCCTTTGAAAGAGGTAGCTAACAACCTCAAGGTGTTGTTCTCCTCCACTATATTATGTACACTACATACCTTTGCTATATCCTGATGATGTATAGAAGGGGTTTTGAAGTCTTCTCTGAAGAATTTTGGAATAGCCTTGAGGGCGTTAGCGAGTATGGTAGGCCATATATTTGGGGGTATGGGTGGTTGTAACAGACTATCGCCATCTCAAGTTACAAAATTTCTAGGAGTAGGGGGAGGTACATGAGCCATAGAGAAAAGATTCATATCAATTGGGTATACATGTATTCTGATTTGGAAGGTTGAGCCTCTGGGTGGAGTAGATAAGGCTTTGGATATTGGGCTCTTACTTCTTGCTCTTTTTTCCCTTATAAGTGATACAGAACATATAAGTTTCCTTTTCCTAGGTCCCAAGGTAGGTAACTAAGAGTACTAGAAGTGGCCTCTTGAAGATGCTCTTGTTTGGACTCTGGGCATAAAACTTCCAGTTTCCTTCGTTAGCCTTATTTAAGAAATATTTTTGACTTCTAATCAAGCGTTCAAAAAACTTCTTGTCCCACCAGGTGTGCTAGAAAAATAACTATTGATCATGAAAGCTTTCACCTCTCCAACAGTCTTATCAAAAATTCAGTGAGTGGGGGACCAATTTGTGCCTTATTGAATACCTCTAGGATTATTGTAGAAAGTTGACTCTTCTTTTTGGTTTGGAGAAAAGGGTAGAAGGAAATGGAAATAGAAAACATAAAATGGCGATGAGCCAATTCTTTTACAACATTTCAAATCCAATAATTCCTATGAGTGATATAATTAGACATAGAATGCTACAACCCCTCATTTTTGGAAAGAGAATGAATAGCAAAGGATAACAACAAGCACAATGAAAACTTTCAAATCTTTCCGTAGGAAGTTTTCATTAAGGTTTGATCAAACATAAAGATTTCTAAGGGTGACAAAAAAACATTCAAAAATTGCATAAACTATTCCTCCTAATACATAATAATATAACAAGATAACAACCCTTCAGAAGAAAAAAAGAAGTCCAATGACAGTCCAGTTTTCACAAGTTATCATTCTACTATACGAGCATATAGCATAGAAGTCAGCCACTTTAACTATTCAAATTGAGCTTACAAGACACAATGTTTTATTCAGAATGCAAGCATAAAGAAAGAAAGCTTGATAAATGCCATACATGCATAGCCTCAAATATTTCTCCTCAATATTTCATGTTTTAAATATCAAATGAACTTTAAAAGAGAGGTCAGATGCTAGTCCAACAATAGTTTAAGCTTTAAAAGATATAACATGCCAGAGAAAAGCAATTCTGCAACTTTTACTCCTGAAAATAATTCTATATCCTAAGAAAACTAAAAAAACTTTTCGTCAGTGAAGGAAATTGAAACTTGGAATCCAACCCTTTCATCTATCACCACCTCTCTTTTATAGCTGGAAAAAGAGGAAATAGCTCCCACAACACAAAAGTAATTACTGCCAGATGTTGGCATTTGATAGCACACATGATCTGATTGTAGATCTTTAGTTAGGTCACAACAATCTTTGCTCATCAATTCTCAACTGCAGCATTAATGCTTTTTAGATATTTAGCAAAGATAGAGATCTATAAACGGTCAAATCCTAGAAAACATCCTAAAATAAGGTCCATTTGACCAATCATGTCACCCAAGGACACTAACTCAAAGCTTCCATCCCAAAAACCAAGAAAATAAAAAGGCTAGCAAGCTTCGACAAACTCCCAAAAGATATCTCTTCATAAGAAGTGCAATTTTCCAGCAGTGAAGAGATGATGTGTTGAATAGGTAGAAACTTTCGAGCTCATGAATATAGCTCCTTGAGAAAATTTATGATGAGTTGATACGTGTCCTGACTCTCTCCCAAAAGGAAGGTGAAAAATGAAAGCTACGTAGCCACCACGTGGCACATTACACACCTTTCTGATAACTCTACTTGAGTGCAGGCTTATTCGAAACTGAAAACATTGTACAAGCTGAAAATCAAAACAATCAAGGAAAAAATGCTTCACACTCTACATTTCATTAATTAGCTTTAAAATTAAACAACTTCAATTCATGATCTTTTTCTTCTATAGGTATTGATCTCTTAGATGTAGCCACACAACAAGTTCTTGACCTTGCTGGCCTCTCAAAAGCACTTGAAATGACATTTGTAAGATTTATTCCATCTTACCTCTTTTTCATTTTAAAGGATTTCTTTTCCTAAAATTTTCATGGTTTTTCCTTTTAACTATTTTTCCCCTCGCCTAATTCCTACTTTCAATTTCTCAATGCAGCTATCTAAACCAATGAAATTTAAAAATGCAACTCAGTTGGTGCTCATTGATCCTATAGTACCAGTTTCCAAAATCATAAATGTAGTTTTTTAGTGGGCATTAGACATTGCATAGAAACTCCTATTGCTTCTTATCTCGTTATACACATCACATATTGATGTTGATATGATTAAAATGAAATTATTATTTCCACATACATCAGTTTGACTTATTCAATGTACATAGAGCTATTCGATATTCTATAAATTACACATTTCATAATTCGTTGTCATCTGTCAAATATCATATTTTTTATTTAGATGACTCATTGAAGGATATTTATCCTCATCTTGATAAAACTTATCGAACAAAAGTTCTCATTAGATTTATGCACAATTTTTTTAATATGCACATTCATAGGATGTTTGTCTAATTTCACCTTATTACATTATAGTGTCATTTGATGTTTCCAAATAGACACTTGAGAATTTTTTATAATTTCCTACTATATCATGCTATGATGTATTATTTCATGGTTACTATTATTTGTATCTTTGCATATGACCTTAATTAATGTACATTGGTGCTTCATTTATTTGTACTTCTACTACTAAATACCTTAAGAAATCCTTCAAACAATAGCATTATGTTACACCCATTACTCATTTATCTGATCTTCTAACTTGAGCACTCTTCCTATATACATCCTAATGATCATATTTCTTTCTCTTTCTTCACATTCTACCTAAGATGCTTGTTGAATATATGATGAATGATGCAAATAAAATATTAATAATCAAGTTTTATAGTCTAATTAAACATGTAATTAAACCATAAGGATTAATGCCACGATGGAGAAGTGAACATAACTATTCAAAATGTTTGAACACCAAATATGTCTGGAGAAAACCTTGCAACAAAAAACACCACCAAAAAGACTCAAGCTTATATCAAAGTAAAAAAAGTACATTGATATAATATGCTTATCACTTTGTCTAATAATAATCTAGCACTATAACAATATCCACAAAAGAACACAAAAAACTTCTACCTTATGTATCCATTATCTACAAATATTACAAATAAATGGCCACAACACTATGAGTCAAAAACATAAGCCATAACAAAAATCCAAATTCACATAGTCATGATCAACATCCTAGATAAGAAAGTAACTCCTCTTATATGTCTTTATATATCATAGATTGTGTCATAGCAATCAAAATGAATAGTTTCTCAAATCTATGAACTCCATGAGAGTATTTGATTGGAAGGATTTTTTATAACTAATACTTTTGATATTTTCAATGTAACATCCCTATTCGATATCTTCTCACACAGTATTCCAATTATTTCAAAGAATAAATAATCTGCACATTTCATGATATTTGAAGATCATAAAATGTCTATCATCTACATGCTTAAATATGGGTAATCAAGACATAAAACTTACAAGATGAATCATATACCTAATCCTAACATTCTGCTACTTAATATTCACATTGCAAAGACACAATAAGAAAATTAAAAATGATGAATCAAGTGCTAGAAGACGAAAGATGCATGGCCTAGATGTACACCAACAAAAACTATATATGATTATTGGCTTAGTGAAGAAATCCACAATATTAATGAAAGTGTCATTCTTCTATATTGTGACTCTACCACCTACAACTATCTTATGGAGAAAGTGATAATGTACGTCTTATTCCTACCACCATGGTACATTAGGTCATATGCCTTATTATGCTCCTTCATTTTGTATTCAAGTTTTGATTCAAATATTAATGATATTTTCTATGTGTATGTTGTAACTTGTTTATTTGAAATCTAGCAATGTTTCTTCTTCACTATTTTCTATATATATATATACATATACATTTATACATGTATGTATGTATGTATGTATGTCTGCATATATATATATATACCATTGCTATATATATGTATACATCCATACTGTATATATCTTATGTATGGGTGTACATACATACACATACATATATACACATATAATATATATATCCACATGTACATACATATAATTAGTCATTATAATACTTGACTCAACATTACAAATTTTATGACATGATTTATAGTTAGTGATTTTATTTCTAAAATATTTTGATGTCGTGTTTATTTAGTCATTGGTTCATATTTTAACTAGGTGTGTGGGAACAAGTTCTCCCCATCAGTCATTAATTCAAGACTATTTCACTTGGGTAAATGACTCTAATTGTATTTTGATGTTGCACTCAATCTTTGATAATAATTAAAGACTATTTGACTTGGGTAAAAGAGTCTAGTTGTATTTCCATGTCTCAAAGACATAATAAGAAAATTTAAAATGATGAATCAAGTGCTAGAAGAGGAAACATGCATGGCCTAGTTCTACACCAACAAAACTTATATGTGATTATCTTATGGACAAAGTGATTTAATGAACATCTTATTCCTACCTTTGTGGTACATTCGCTTATGTGCCTTATTGCTCTAAATTGATGTTAGTTTCTCACTCAATTACAAATATCCAAAAGCAAAAAATTTCCACAATATTAACCAAAGTTTCATTCTTCTATATTGTGACTCTACCACCTACAACCATCTTATGGAAAAAATGATAATGAGAATCTTATTCCTACAACCTACAACCATCTTATGGAATAAATGATAATGAGCATCTTATTCCTACCACCATTTTACATTAGGTTATGTGCCTTTTTCTACTCCCTGGTTTTGCATTCAAAATTTGATTCAGATATTGATGATATTTTGTATTGCCACTAATATTCCCAACTATCTCTCATGCAATATGTATGTTGTAACTTGTTTCTTTGAAATCTAGTAATGTTTCTTCTTTACTATTTTCAATATATGTATATATGTTGTTAGAAACCAAGATCGCCTGCATGCAATCACCTATCACATGCAAAAGACATGCAGAACCAAAGAAGATATTCTGTAAACCTCAAAGTAAAAATGCATTAAAGAGAATCAATGATTACATAGAGATCAATCCTTACGAAGGAGATCAAGAAACCCTAAAAGGGAAACCCTAAATGAAACCCTAGTGTGCACAATTAATAATTAATCAATTATTAATGTGCCTAAGTTTAGCTTAAGTAACTAAAGGAATAAGTGACTTAATTAATTAACCAATATGATATAATTAATTAAGCATAATAACTTATTACTCTAACCCCCTTAAGATGAACTTAGGAAGAAGCTAAACACTAGAATAAGATGCATGATGTTGATGCACCTGGAGCTTGTGCCGCCAAATCAACCAAACAATGAGAAGCGTCCAGAATGAAGCTATTTCACCATTGATGTGAATGAATTTTACAATATACAAAAGCCCTATTAAATAGAGCAGGTGATGGAAAGGAGCCGTCCCAAATGTCAATGCATAGCAGAGATGAATCGGCGGAGCAGGTGACGTAAAAGGAAAGGAGCCGACCAAAACAATAATGCGCCGAATGCACCGAATAAGAATTAAATGCAAAGTTGGACTTAATAACACGTAGGTTGAAAAAAACGTGCATGCCAACACCCCCCCTTAAGTGCAACTTAGGGAGAAAAAGAAAATGCAATATGCAATATGAGATGCATTATAGGTCCCGGCAATAAAGCCTTGTTAGGTACCTATGTACAACTACAATGCAATGAACTACAAATCTCTCATAACCGGAGAAAAGGAGAAAAACCCTGTGGGAGAAAACTCCTCTCCAAAAGAGAGAACAAAAGTGAAAGCAAGGAGGACTCCTTAAGACCCCCCAAGGACAACTTCCTTCACCCCTAACATTGATCGCAACTGAAGATAGCGAGGAGATGCCAAAGGTTTAGTGAAGATGTCTGCAACCTGTTGTGCCATAGGCAAATACTCCAAAGCAAGAACACCATCTTGAATGAGCTGCCGAATGAAGTGCATGTGGATCTCAATATGCTTAGTGCATTGATGCTCCATTGGGTTGTGAGAAATATGTATAGAACTTTGGTTATCACACCAAAGAATAGTGGGTTGATCAATAGGAAAGCCAAACTCATCCATCAACTGTCGAAGCCAAAGAACCTCTTGACTAGCCAAGACAGCTCCTCGATACTCAGCCTCAATTGATGATAATGCAATAGCAGTTTGCTTCTTACAAGACCAAGCAATCGGACCAGAACCAAGACAGAAAACAAAGCCAGAAGTAGAATTTCTATCATCAACATCACCAGCCCAGTCTGAGTCAGTGAAGCCCACATTTTCAGTAGCACTAGATGTGTAGTGAATTCCAAACTATGTAGTGCCCTGAATGTATCATAAAATATGCTTGGCTGCCTTCCAATGACTCTCATGAGGATCTTGAGAGAAACGAGAGACAAGACCAATGGCAAAGGAAATATAAGGATGACTATGTGTTAAGTACAAAAGGCTACCAACCAATTGCCGATACAAAGTAGCATCAACAGATGGAGTAGTACAATTAGTGGACAACACAACACCTAACTGAAAAGGAGTAGGGGTTGGCTTGCAATCAGCCATTCCAAACCTCTGAAGCAAATCAAGAGCATACTTCTATTGGAAGAGAGAAATACCGGTAGAACACTGATGGATTTGAAGACCAAGGAAGTAATGCAACAAACCAAGATCTGTCATATCAAAACGCTCCATCAAAGCTTGCTTAGTATCCTCAATCATGGCACTAGAACTCCCCGTGAGAATCAAGTCATCCACATAAAGAACAAGAATGAGAAGATCCCCCCCATGCCTTTGAATGTAAACTGTAGGATCAGAGTGACATCTAGTGAATCCAGAAACAAGCAAGAAACTATCCATCTTCTCATACCAAGCTCTAGGAGCCTGTTTGAGACCATACAATGAACGTCGGAGCCTGCAAACAAGTGAAGGGTCTTGCACAAAGCCAGGTGGCTGCTCCATATAGATCTCCTCATGAAGATCACCATGCAAGAAAGCACTCTTCACATCCATCTGATACACTAACCAACCCTTGAGATGCAGCAATAGAAAGCACAAGGCGTATGGAATCCATCTTTGCAACAGGAGCAAAGGTCTCAGAATAGTCAATACCCTCAACCTGAGAAAAGCCCTTAGCCACTAGACGAGCCTTATACTTATCAATAGAACCATCAGATGCAAACTTGGTACGATACAACCACTTGCATCGAACCAACTTTCTTCCTTTAGGAAGAGGAACCAAATCCCAAGTATGATTCTTCATCAAAGAAGAATACTCCTCTATCATAGCACTATCCCATTCCGGAACACCCGAAGCATCTGAAAACTTCTGAGGATCAGTAGAAACTGCATGACTCAAAAGACTGCTACCTGAAGTGCGGGAACGAGTGGAACGTGTAGCTATGGGATCACCTACAAGAGAACCAGCATCCTCAAGAAGTGTACGAGCCCATAAAGGTCGACGGGGTGCAGGTGGAGGAGAAGGAGAAGATGGAGTAATATCAACAACAAGATCGATACCATCATCAGGAACAACATCATTACAAGCATCATCATCATCATCTGGAAGCACAACATCCTCTGAAGAAGAACTAGGAAGAAGAGAGGGAGAGGCTTGTGATGGAGAATCCTTCGAAGTGAAAGACTCATCAAATTGAACATCACGACGAAAATGAACCTCTCGAGTGACAGGATCAAACAACCGATAACCCTTCACATCCTCACAATAGCCAACAAAAATGAACCGTTGACTTTTCTTCTCCATTGCCTTGCGCCTACCATCTGGAATGAATGCCCATGCATCACTCCCAAATACTCGAAAGTAGGAAACCTTGGGCTTGACATGAGACCAAGCCTCCTCGGGAGTCATATTCTGCACTGCCTTATGGGGCATACGATTCTGAATGTAGTTGGCACAATTGACAGCCTCTGCCCAAAATGCGGGAGCCATGGATCTAGATTGTAGCATACAATTGGCCATCTCCCGTAAAGTTCTATTCTTCCGCTCGGCTACACCATTCTGTTGAGGAGTGTATGGCACTGTGTGTTGATGAAGAATACCCTTAGTACAACAAAATTCTTGAAACGCCTGATTGACATACTCCCCCCCATTATCTGTGCGAATCTTCTGAAGGGAATGTCCTGACTGCTTCTCCACAAATGCAAGGAAGGTCATGAAATGTCGAAGAACCTCATCCTTGTACTTCAAAAAATACACCCAAGTGCGCCTAGAAAAATCATCAATGAAGGTGAGCACATACTTGGCCCCTGAAAAAGAAGGAGTGGGGAATGACATGAGGTCACTATGCACCAACTCAAGGGGTGTCTGAAGCACGTGTGGCCATACCCTTAGGAAAAGGATCCCTATGATGCTTGCCAAGCACACAACCTTGACAAACTCCATCTGAACAAGAGATCTGAGGTAGACCAATTACCAAATTTTGTGTGCTCATCTGTTGAAGATATCTGTAATTCAGGTGCCCAAACCGTTCGTGCCAAAGCTTGCTTGTAGAATCCGCATGAGCAATAAGGGATGATCCTGATGAAGACTCAAATCCATCAAACCTATACAAATGGGCCGCACGGTCAACTGTTCCTATAGCAATGACATTCTCAGGATCCTGCATCTCTCAAATAGTCACATCAGTAGGAGAGAACTCAACAAGCCTTCCATCACCATGATTACAAATTTGATAGATAGAAAGTAGATTCTGGGAAATATCAGGAACAAGAAGAACATTATCAATGCTACCATCTTGCATATGAACTGAGCCTGTTCCCAAAACTGGAATTTGAGAAGAGTTCCCAACAGCAATATGTGAAGTAAGACTATCAGAAAGAGAATCGAGAAGATCCACAGTATGAGTCATGTGATGAGAAGCACCAGAATCAAGAATCCAACTAGAACTGGTAGAGGACAAAGCTATAGCTGAGAGGGCTTGCCCTTTTCCTGAAGAAGAAGACTTAGGTATGGCAAGATTATGCTTCCTCATAGCTTCCTCTAATGCAGCTAGCCTTGCAAAACAATGTGCATCATTGTGCCCAGATTTTCCACAGAACGAACAATTCTCCTTCTTCTTCTGAGACTTGGAAGGTGACGTGACAGAGTTAGAAGGAGGAGGAAGTGAAGGATTATGCTTCTGATCAGTCTTCACCTTAGGCTTGGAGGGAGACTCACCACCTAATGACGAATCTATCTTGGGCTTCTTCTTATTCTTACCCTTGCCCTTGGAAGATTGAGCCATTAAAGCATGACTCTTAGGAAGAGCATCCATCTGAATCAACTTGGCCTGCTCCCTAGTCAATCAATCACAAAATTCCTCAAAAGAAGGCATCTTATGATCTTCCCCCATAGCATCCATAGTAGAATAGAAAGTAGAGGCAAACACTTGAAAAGGACCTCTAAGCTTAGACAGATCAAGAAAATACACTCCTTATCTTCTTTGGCATGACCACATCCTTTTAATTGAGACAAAATCAATTTGAACTATGCAAGGAAATCCTGAATAGAAGGAAAAACATCTAGAGAGAGAGAAGTGAGATCAGCTTCAAGCTGTAAGATCCTAAACTGATTGACCTTACCATACAATTCTGCAAGCTTATCCCACACATCTTTAGGTGTTTTACACTTAACAATATGAAACAAAAAATTATCAGACACATGAAGACCTATGAGTCCTTTAGCCTCATCCATTTTGTTTCGATGAACAAATAGCTCAAATGTTTTTATGAATTCAGGTTGGTCAGCATCCAACAATTGCCATAGACCCCGAGATTGCAACAATTGTGACATTTTGAGCTTCCATGTGTGATAGTTGTGTAGAGTGAGCAATTCAATCCTAGGGTCTGACATGATATACAAGGGGACACAAAGGACTAAAAAGTAAGATACACGATACACCTCCCCCTTCCCAAGGAATAGATACAAATTGATTTTACAATTCTCAAACACCAAATTGTCCAAGAGATACAATAATAACAACTTGCAACTTCAAGCTAGTAAAAAAGGCATAAAATGATAGAATTTATAGAAAAACACCTTGTCCATAGTGAAGCTCATGAAAGCATCCTTATGATGTTATCTCATTTGTTAAAAACAAACTCCATTTGCAAAAGTTGCACGGATTTGAAAAAAATGCCTATTGTAGGCACTTTCAGAGCTCTCAATCACACCATATGATCACAAAGTGCTCCGGCATCCTCGCAAGCCATGCCAAGCTCTAGTAAGGAAGTGCCAAGGCACCAAGGAGAATGGGCCAAACACAGTCGAGGTACTGCCAAGTCACCAAAGATGGAAGTGGAAGTGCCAAGTCACCAAAGAGAACAGGCCACATACAGCTTGAGAAAGTGCCAAGACTCGTAGGGATAAAGCCACATCACATAGAGAATCAACCTTTAAAAGAATAGAAATCAGACTCTGCTGAGATGGCGCCTCTTCGTACCTTCACTAAAACAAAAAAAATGTGCTTCTCCAACCACCATAGATCGCCTTCCTCAATGAAAGAAAAATGCAGCCCTTCCAATGGAGAAAATTACGACAAGGAAAATCAAGGAATTCAACCTCTAAACGTTCTCCCTGGGTCACAAAAATGCATCCATCATCTATCCCTTCGTTAATTCAAATATGCCTGCAGGGAAGATGAAGATGGAGGAATCGAAGCATTCAGGAAGGCCCAAGAGAGCTGACGACCCTGCCACCGTCCTCCCCATCAGTACGGCCAACTCCCTCCAACGCTAGATCACCTTCCTCAACTCCAAAAAAAATGCAGCTCTGCCAATGTAGGTGAACGCGTGAACATGCTGAGGGGTGCAGCCAAGACTGTCAAAGCACTCGTATCAAGCTCCCCCTGGTGTGGGCCAGACAGGGTGAAAACTTGGGACCCTTCTCAGGGAAGCCCCCATCCTACTTGACCGGTGAGGGACATGACAGATCTGTTGGTGACACTAAGACTTTCGCCAAGAACAGAGAGCTGGAAGTGGGAAGTTCAGACGTAGGCAAGGCACAGGCTTCTTTAGCAATTTCCCGCACTATGTAGACTCAGACCTGGTGAAAACTCATGGGCAGAAAGGGTTGTTGTCACAGTCGCTCTGATACCATGTTGATGCACCCAGGAGCCTGTGCTGCAAGCCAAATCAACCAAACAATGAGAAGTGACCAGAATGAAGCTATTTCACCATTGATGTGAATGAATTTTACAATATACAAAAGCCCTGTTAAATAGAGCAGGTGACTGGCAAGGAGCCGTCCAAAATGTCAATGCGTAGCAGAGATGATCGGCGGAGCAGGTGACGTAAAAGGAAAGGAGCCGACCAAAACAATAATAATGCACCGAATAAGAATTAAATGCAAAGTTGGACTTAATAACACGTAGGTTGAAAAAACGTGCATGCCAACACATGAAAAACAAAGATGGGGTCCCAGCGAATTCAGGGCCTCGAATAGGTACCCATTTACAAAATGCAAGAATGAGGTAGAGAAGGAAAACCCGCTGGGGACAAAACCCCTACAATGAGATGACACGTACCGCAAAGAAGCATCGAAGAACTCCCAGAGTAATACTTAGAACTTGATAATCGCGCTAAGGAAAGATTCTTCTGCTTATCATCAAAACTGCATGAGAGTCAATGATTGACTCAAGGAATCAAGTGATAAAGCAACAGCAGCATCTTCATGCCATGGAACACCGTAAACTTAAATGGGAACAACTCGAATCTATGAAGCAAAGAACAATTATTGGATGATGTATTACTCAAAATGAAGTGCAAAGATGCAAGATGCACCCTCCCAACCGCCAAAACATCCAAGTAATCTCCAAACAACCCATCGCCAAACTGATCTGTGGGTTTATCAACCTGGGATCTAATATAGAAAAGTGCATGGACAACAACATAGATCCTTTAATACCTTCCAACGCCTACAAAGATAGCCAAAAAATTGGAGATCATGGCAAAAGTTATGAGCTCAGAAGCATAAAAAGTACATCTATCTTCAAACAAAAATAAATGTAGGAAAATAGAAAAATACTTAAAAATAAATAGTACTACTAGAAAGTGCTCGAAACCAGCTTTCTGGTGATATCTTGTTTGTCCAATTTCAATACCGTACACCCAAGTTATGGCCAAAAGAAAAATTCGCTTCTTTAGGGAAAAATTGGGGCTAGGAGGGGCTTGAAGCTACCGCAGACGGCCGGGCCGACATCATGCCAATTCCTCAGCAGCTCATTAGAAAAAAAAAATTGATTTACCGTCACCGCCAGCAAAAATGCCTCGGGCCGAATTTTTTTCGATATTTAATCCGCATAATCGCCTAATATTGCGTATCATGGCGTAAAAAATTTTAGAGAATATCTCCGGGCTCTGGGTGGTTGAACGCTAGTGGCCCCCGGGTCCCATAAGGATCGTGGGTTTGTAGCGGATGAAGCCCTCGTAATGGGCAGAGGGCCCCGATGGCGGACCGTGGGTGAAGGCCTATGGAGCGGGCGTATGAATGGGTGGTCACCCATCATGAGCCCTTTACATTGGAGGCGCCTGTCGGTCCCAAAAAAATAAACATTTTTAATTTTTTTAATTTTCATGCATCGGCAGGGCCGAGGCCGTGACGGCCCCCTGCATAATTTTTGTTTGCCTTCCGCACTAACCGCTTTTAGAAATCAACCAAACGTATGGGTACTCTTAGGGTTTTCACAATCGCGGAATGCAATGGTAATGTTCGTTTGAGCCCAAAGTGTCCCAAAAAATTGGCTACCCCCAGATCTTGCAAAAAAGATGCCTGTGGAAACCCTTGCACTAGAAACTCACTGAAAGGCCATATCTTTAGATCACGAATAGGCAGTTGTAGGTCTGGAGCTCTGACACCATGTTAGAAACCAAGATCACCTGCATGCAATCACCTGTCACATGCAAAAGACATGCAGAACCAAAGAAGATGTTCTGTAAACCTCACAATAAAAATGCATTAAGAGAATCAATGATTACATAGAGATCAATCCTTATGAAGGAGATCAAGAAACCCTAAAAGGGAAACCCTAAATGAAACCCTAGTGTGCACACTTAATAATTAATAATTAATTAATTATTAATGTGTCTAAGTTTAGCTTATAACTAGAATAAGGACTTAATTAATTCAACTGCATGATATAATTAATTAAGCATAATAATCCTATTACCTAACATATGTATGTACGTATATATGTATGTACGTATGTTTGTATGTATGGATGTATATGTATGTATGTATGTATACATATATGTATATATATGTATGTATATATATATACATCTATACATATGTGTATGTCATTACTATATATATGTATACATCCATACTATATACATATATGTATGGTTGTATATACATACACACACATATATACATATATAATATATATATTATAATACTTGACTTAACATTATAAATTTTATGAGATGATTTATAGTTAGTGACTTTATTACTAAAATATGTTGACGCTGTGTTGATTTATTCCATGGTTGATATTTTAACTAAGTCTGTGGGCACAAGTTTTCCTTGGGTGAAGCTTAATAGTGGTTTACAATTTTATGGAGGAAGGAAAATTGAGAAAAAATGACCCCATGGCAAAAAAATTGGTTTTAGGGGTTCGCATGAACCTACATGTTCGACCGAACCATAAAGGGGTTCGACCGAACTAGGGTTCGAGCGAACCCATTAACTATTGGGCCCACATTTCCGCCCAAAAAATAAAGGAAAAATGCATATTAGTGGGGGTTCGAATGAACCCTGGTTCGCTAGAACCCCCCTGGTTCTAGCGAACCCCCTTTTTCCCTAATTTTTTAATTTGTTCACACAAAAAACCTAAAATTTTACGCTTTCAAGCTCCGGTTGGGGATGAAAATGGGGGAATATTTAGAAACCAAACTTGGAATCGAGTAGCCTTTAACGAGCTATCCAATGAATATAATTTTAGTATGTTTTGGTTTTATTATCTATCTATTTTAAGTTTTATTAAATATAGGTTTTTCATCGAAAAACAAAAAATCTATGTTCGCACAAGTGGAAAAAAGAAGATTATAAAAAAAAAAAATTAAAAATATGAGTGCACCAGATATTGAAGTCCTTGATCCAACAAAAAAAAAGAGAAGAATTTTGATACATACAGTAAAAGTTATGCGTTATACGGTCGCGCTATGTCTGAATTGTAATTTGATTGACTTCTAAACTTGATTAAAGAAAAAATATTCAATAAAAAACTATCTAACCAAGTGGAAGCACTAGATATCAGAGTTAGAAATCTAAATTTGAAAGAATTGGAATTTTATCCTTCATGGAAAAAAAGTTATGCGTTATACGGTGTGCGTCACTTTTTTAAAATGTTGTTTTTTGAAAAAAACCAATTTTGTGGGAGATGGAAAAAGAAGTGCAATCTGATTCCAAAAAAATTGAAAAAAATATTTTTAGAATCTACAGAAAAAATGTGACAAGACTCTAGTTTACATCATCTTCAAATTCCTTATGGTTTAATGCTATAGGTGCCCGAATGGAGATTGTGTTTAAAAAATATCGTGTAGAAAAAAAGTGTAAAACCACTATTGGGATCCCCCTTGCATAAATGAGTCTAGTTGTATTTCCATGCCTCACTCAAATTTAGTTATTAATTAAACACTATTTGACTTGGGTAAATGAGTCTAGTCCAGGTCTCACCCAATTTCATTTATGAGATGATTCTTTGTCCAACGATCTTTAACCAAGCTCTAAATTGATGTTAGTTTCTCACTCAATTGCAAATATCCAAAAGCATTTTTTTCCCCTTTGGCAAGGACTCCAGCTCCTTCAGAGCTCTTGTTTTAGTTTTAAATTTATACTTACATTAAGTGATAGTATGACTAGTATAGTTAGAATGTCAGTTTTTATATTAATTAGCATAGCGAATTTAGTATACCTATTATATGTATGTTGATATTGATTTATCAAGTTAAATATAGTTAAAATTATACTTTTGGAAAGTTTCCTCTAAGGGCTATGATCTTACAAATTATCTTATTATGTTGATTCCATTTGTTAATCCAACCCAAGGTTTGAGATAAAAGTTTATGCAAAAAAATTGAGGAAAAAAGGAGGAGATATGAAGGTTCTTTCTATGACCAAATAAATTAAAAATATTAATAATTTTAAAAAATATCAAATGAAGGTACACCTATGTTTGAAAGTATTTATATGAACACCTTCTAATGAAGGTATTTTTCAATATTTTATTTACAACTATACATTTTTTTAATGTTCCACAAGTGGGACATGTTGTTGTGGATTTATCCCTAGGTTGTTTTCTCATCAATTGCTCTAAACCTTCAACTCTTAAACTCAAATTTTCAAATCTTAAGTATTTTTGTATTTTTCACATTTAGTTGTTGTGAGCTAATTAAAGTGTAAATTATTTCAATTTTCTTAGTAGGGTAGTGTATTTAAGGACCAATCCTAGTTCATTTAAATCATTTGCGAGAATTGAAAGATTATCAAGGAATAGAAAGAATCTATTACACATTCAAAATCTTATTACATTAAAATGGTATAAATATCTTAGAAGCATATCACATGGATGCATTTTGTGTTTGATCCTTGCCTGTTATTATTAAATTAGCATTCCTAGGAGCTTGACCAAAGGAGAATAAATCATTGTCTAACAACATCTGAAATAGTGTTTGTAGACACTATTTTCTTAGATACAAATCATTTACATAGAGGGGAATAGCTTGCTAAATCCAAATCAGTGAAATATAGATATGCAACTACACATTTAATTCCATACACATTTTTTGATTTAATCTTGTAAAAATAAACCAAACAATTGTATTGTCAAGTTTCTAATTCCATTAGACATTCGACAAATCCTTATACTTTGATACCATAAATGACTTAGATTGCTAACACCAACAATTCCTTCTTCACATCTAAAACTAAATACTATCTAAATATTTAATTTATTACATCAATTAAAAGATTTATTATACTAGATATTATCAATCTGAACTTTATATCGTCTGCTCTAAGAAAAAATAGAATGAAAACATTTGTTTCATGTGAAAATAAATACAATAATTCCTAATAAATGCAATAGAACTAAGGTCTTCTAATATACTTACAATTCCCCACGATAACAGCGGGACTAGACACAACGATGGCCGGACGAGGCCTAACTGAATTATTTCCATCAACCTAATTTAGTTAAAAAAACACTTAAAATACTTAAGTCTTATAGAGTCGAAAATAATCCTGCGCGTCATCAATAGGCGCAACCATGTTGATTCTTACGCGCCAAACCATTATTACTCCATCATGGCTACCGCTAAAAGCAATGCAGTTATGGGTATCCTCTCTAATGGCAGAGATGCATTTCACAGGGTCTCCTTGGCCTTGAAGAACTGCGAGACAAGAGAACAAAGGCTTCACCTCCCTCATCCAAACTCGAATTGTACCATCCGCGGAGCCACTGAAAAGCAAATTATTTCCCACAGTAGAGAGACACAGAACCGCGTGTCGGTGGCCTCGAAGGAAGCAGGAATGCTGCATTGCTTGCCCCTTCTTCTGCCACACGGTGATACCCCCGTCCGACGACCCGGCGTACAAAGCACTCCCGTCTGCACTCAACACCAGCGCCTTCACGGGCGAGTACTGCACATGGAGTCTTCTCATCATCACGAGCCTTGTGCGCCCTCCCAAGCACGGCCCACTTTCCCATATTTTGACGGTGCAGTCATCCGATCCGCTGTAAAGCAACCCGTCCGGCGCGACGGCGAGAGCGTTAACGGCCTCGTCGTGCGCAGGAATGGTCTCCACGCACTTTAGATCAGACATTCTCCACACCTTCACAGTCTTATCCCACGACCCCGAGTACAAAACACCTTTAGCCGCGTCGTAGGCGAGAGAAGAAATCACGTTCAAATGACGACCTTTCCGCTGTTGCATTTTAATTCCGGGCATATACCCGTGGAGGGTGTCCTTCAACGTAGGGAGTGTAGCGACTCTCTTGTGAACGCTCGGATGAGAGCGCGAACGACGCCACACGCGAATTTTGAGGTCGCTATGCGCGCTGAAAATCTTGTCGCTCGCAACCAATACGGCCTTCACGGACCCGCTGCCGGACTTGAACCGGCTGTATTCGTTGAGCACCGGGTACGTCCAGACTCTGATGTTCTTGCTCTCAGACCCAGTGTACAGAAGCCCATTTCCGGCAGCCAGTGATAACACATTACCACCGTGTCTATACATGGAGGAGATGCACTTGTAGTTAACAAGTGCACCATTTTGCTGAGAATCGAGCATCAAGTCATCAGAAAGAGAATTAGCAAGGGCGCGGTTGGGCTGAGTGTCCACCATCAACTCAGCAGGAGACACATTGGTATTGATGTTGTTCCAAGGCGAAACCGCCATAGGAGAACCGGACGTAGAAGAGTATATACTGCATTCTGAAACTGTGCTCATCCTAGGCTGCACTGCTTCGTGGAAAAAACAAGTGTCGTCAATAGAAAAGCTCTTAGACAGAGATGGTAATTTTGGCTGACGCTCCATCTGCTCTGCAGACTGGAATGTTTCCATAACAGAATAAGAGTCTTGGCGTCTCATTTTTAACAAATCCTCTTATTCTCTCCATGCTGCCATACCTTCTCTTTATAAGGTTTCAGCTGGGACGCTACCTCTTATTCTCTGGCAATGCAAGTGAACGTGGGTGTAGTTATTCTCTATAAATGAGCATTTATACATGTATTAACTTCCTCATCAATGTTTCTTTCGCTGTCCTCTTTTTTAAGATATGGAAAAAGAAACATTTAAGTTCCAACTTTTTCCCTAATCTTTTTCCAGACCAACCTTTTCCAGATTTTTTTATGGAGGTGTTACAACCCGTGCTGTTAATTATCTTTCCACGAGAAAATCTAATTCCCCGTCAATTAATTTTTTTAATTTGTGACGGTAATCTGTAGATTCAAATATCAAAACGATATATATAGTATAATATTTGACGGTTCGAAAAAAAATGATTCAATTGATGTATATTTGAGAAATATCTTATAATATACACAGCGATCGAATTAAAGCTCGGCATTTCAATTTGAGGGCACCTGCAAAACATTTTGACATAAGCAAGAGGAATTAATTATGCATTCATATCACCATTTATGACGATCTGCTAAAACTTTTTGCCTACGAAATTCAGCAAGCTGTGAGTTGGGTGTTATCAATTGGAACGCAGCAAATTGTCCAGAACAGAAACACGTGGGACATTAAGCTTCTCAGTTAACTTTGTGCTTTCTTTCTGAATATCTCTGTTCATCGTGGAGAAGAAGAGTCTTATCGGTAACTGCACGCGGGATTACAACTGTCTTTAAAGACTTTAATACTTCAATTAATTCTTCAGCTTCAAAGAAATCAATTCTGTTCTTTTCACTTCCACTTCTGCTTGCAATCTGACCACAATCAGAGGAAGCAACAACGGTCACCACCGGCTGAAAAACTAGCTTTAAATGAAGTCTTTAATATTCTCCTAGATCCTATATCTTATGTCGGTATGGCCAATGCAATTATATTGTCTAGTTTAGGTCAGCTTCAATTTAAACTAGAAAGAGGACAACTAAACAAACCCCCCAAAAAAAAAACCAAAAACATTCTTTTATAAAAAAAAAAAATTTTAGATTAATTCGAAAAATATATTTGTGTTATAAAATATTTTTTATGTAAATTTTTATTTTAAAAAATTATAATAATTTATATTGCAAATTAATATGTTAAACTATTTAGTTAGTATGTTACATTTGTGTGTGATTTCATTTAGAATGTTATGCAATATTGAAAAATTGTCTCACACCAAATTAAAAATAGGTTTCACATGTTGATAAGTGTAGCATTATAAATTGTCACCTTTAACAATTTCACACTAGGTTTAGCTCTCCCTCATGTGCCAAGGCATAATTGTACACTTTTAATTCACTTGTTTTATAAGAATCTTTAAAAGATAATAGGTTGAATTGGGATTAAGGAATTAATATTCATTTACCATTCTTAAGGCTCCAAAATAAGTTTGGGTTAGGGTGCCTAATGTCCTTGTTCAACCTATTTTGGCCCCAATTCAAATATGTCGATGTTGATATTTTCAGATTTAGAAATCCAAAGTGATTTGTCAGCTATCCATAATTAATTTGTGAGAAATTAAAGAATTGCATATAAATACAAGTCTTATTCACCATTTAAAATCCTAACAACTTTGAGAAGTAATCCTTGCAATTTGAATTGAGTAGTCAAGGGTATAATTTACAAAATTATAAAAACATTATTTCAGTTAGGCATCATATTAGACATGCATTCTATTTTTATCTTAATTTGTTCATGTTTCATGTCTATGTGTTTTGTGAGTACTAACACTTACAAACTTCAAATCAAGCATCCAATTCTCCTTTAAGGTGATGAGTACAATTATTTTCATCTATCAAGGAATACAAATATGAGTGGTAAGTTGCATCAATTGTCATTATGTCACTTGTTTATCATTTAACCTCTACTTGACTAAGGGTAAGACCTCTTTTACATCGTCATAGCAATTGTGGGGGTAGAAATACCAAAACGAGGTTTGACTTAAGTAAACCCTTATATGGCACAAACCTTTCCACTATTTATTGTATACATGTTACATATTTGAACTAAATTGGAAATGAATTGAAGACCTAATTGTTCATTCAAGCATTTGAACCCTACAAGTCAAAAAAATAGGGAAATTAGATTTTTATAAATGATAGATGAAGTTTTGACACCGAGTTTAGAGGAAGAGAGCTTGTAGACAAAGACCAACTAAGATCTGAATTTTGATTTTGAGTATCTACACTTCTATGTCTAGGATGTTGAATGCCCATATTAATTTATCTCAAGCTCATATTTATATTTCAAGTTCTTCCATGTCTGCATTCCACTCTTCTAAACTTTGTTTCTAGTTTTTATTTTTTTATTTTCCATAAATCATCTCAATTTATTATATTTTCATAGTCAACTAATCATTATCAAATACACACATCAATGGACTAAAACTTTGATCCACCATTTTGGCTCTTCCGTTGAGGCTAGTAGCCAAGTGAATGTTTAATCTATCAATTTTTCATTTCCATTGTGATATAAGAGAAGGTGTGATTTAGACCCTAGATCTCTTTTTCCTACATCATATTTTGGTGAACCTAACATTTGTGTACTTTAAAACTTTCTAAAATATTGATTAGATCATGTTAAAATATGAATGCAACTTTCAAAAGTTTGAATTTGTCACTTATGCATGAAGATTTTGATAAAAATCATTGATAAATTAATCATTTTCATAGTATTTTAATTTCAAAAGATTAAAAAGTGTTAATTTTTAGTTGTTGCATGATAGATCCAATCAATTATTTCTCTCTAAAATCTTAATAAGGTCATCATAAGGTCTAAAACAAATTCAAATGAAAGTGTTCAATTTTGTGATTTATGCATGCATATATTGTTAAAAAGGTGAAAATTTACATTGTCATTGACATTTTAAAGGATATAAAATAATAAATTTCCGTATTTTTCAAACTAGGTTCAATTGATCATTCCAATCTACAATCTAAAACTTTCCTTTGGAACATATAACATTAAGTCAAGAATTTAAATTTGTATGCATACTTGTGTATTACACATAGAAAAAATTAGATTTTGTGCATTTCCATAATTTTTTTGTTGCTAGATTACACTTTTATAAATTTGGATCCTCGTGAACTAAAGTTTACTTTTATATTTTAAGACATTGAAACTCAACTCATCAATTCTAGGGTGCTAGTGCCCTTGTCCTAGCTATTTTGGACTAGATTTTGGTGATAGTAAATTTTCCTAAGTGTTTTGTTCCTAGTTTTTGTTTCACTATTCTCTAATAGTCATTATCTCTGTTAATATAATTTTTAGTCAAATATTTCAAAATTTTTGATTCTTTGGAAAAATTATTTCTTCTTTTAAATCTTTGGTTGATGTTTTATGTTGTGTCTATGGTAATGCTTCTCCAACAAGTGATGAAGCTCATGTATCCTTTTCTCCCAATGCATTCCTTTTAGTGAGGATATCTTGGTGCAAGAAGAAGAGATCATTGATAACTCTTCAAATAATACCTTACCTACCGTTAGAACCAACATCCTCCTTAAGAACATAACCCCCACACAAGAAGAATCCATATATCACTCTCCAACCTTGCCTACTCACCCTAGCGAAAAGTCCATAAAACCTAGGTCATACCTTCACTTGAAATGTTTTCATCCTCTCACAAAGATACTCCTTTACAATTCATCCATTTTACATTGTGTATCTATGCTATTCCATTGGTAACAAAGATAAAAAAATTCCCAAAAACATTCATCCATCATATGCAAATAGAGTTAAAGATATACCCATTGACTTAAAAAAGTGTTATGGCCATGGATTTAAGATTCTTGCTAAACAAGGTTGTGATGCAAAGAATGGACACAAAATTTACGCTCTCTTAGAACAAACACCACATTACTCCACAATAGGAATTGGTTATCAATGCCCCCACCTTTGCATTATATATTTACTCCAACTTGAACACCATCACCGCATATTCCAATTAGAGATGGTCTCTTACCTGATCCATATCCCTTTTTCAAAATAGAATGTACATTATGCATTCTTATACAATGTGAGTTAATCACCCTACTACCTCTTCATGAAATAAAATATAATTAAAAAACTCGAAACTTTTCTTTTTGTGTGTTCCATTAAACATTTTGTCATTCTACTGAATAATGTTGTGCTTTTGAACATACATTTTTGGGACCCTATGGACTACTCTTGCACTTCTAGGGTTTTTCACCTAAAAGGAGAGAGATAGGGCCAAAAATGCTAATGTATCACTCAAATTAGGATGTGTGTGATGTTCTATGATGTAAATGAAGTTAACTAAATGCAATAGATTAATCTAAGTGACTGAAAATGAATGCAAAAGTGTAATTACAACTATGTTTTAAAACACATTGTGATATGCAAACAACTATGTAAATGAAGAATTTATGCAAAAATGAAAGTATAGGGATAAATCTGAGTGTGCACCTAGATGAAATGTGAGATTTCTGTAGTGCTCTAGATGCTGGTGAAATTGAATAATTTTTCACAGTGGGACTCATTCGCCCAGGGTAGCGAATCGATCAACCTATTGGTGAAAAATTGTCAGAAGTTGGTTTTTGTCTGTTGGGATCTGAAATTTGACAAAAATCAAGTTTCTAGTCCTAAGGTGCGACTCATTCACCATAGGTGGTGAATCATTCCTCCCCTAAATTTCTGGAAAACTAGGAGACAACTCTACAACATCAAATCTGGGAATGTCTGCATGTCGGGTTACCAAAGTCAAAGCTGCAGAAAATGGACAAATAATTCTCTCCAAGCTTGACTTTGACTCAAGTTGACTTGAAGCACATAGTTGACTTGAAAATCACTCTTCAACACCTAATAACCTCTCAAATCTGCAAACAAAGTGCTACGAACAAACAAGCAAAAGGGGAAAAATGATTAGGGGTTAGTGAATAGGGGTTTACCTTGGTCAAACCCCACTTTTGGTAATTAAACCCTTGAAAAGACAATGAGATGAAAGGGAAATATAAACTAATAACATGCAAATGCTATCAACTCACCTAACTCTTGATAATACAAGTCTAAATTAATGTCAATGGTTGACTCAAAGTGCTTGAATTGATGATGTAGAATGCTTGGATGCTTGAAATGTAGAATTGAATGCTTGAATGAGTGAGGAGATGTAAAATGAGGTGAACATCACTTATTTATACAATTCTTGTGCCTTAGTATCCATTCATACCTCATCACAGGGCGACATCAAGTGATTTTGAATAAAATCTTGAAAGGAAATTTGAAATATTTTGAATTTGGGGTCAAGGGGGACTCATTCACCACCCATGGTGAATGGGTCCCACCTAGGACCTAAAAACATGTGTAAGGAAAAATTTTGTATTTAATGTTATTTAGCAAGATAAAATTAAAAAATACACTTACTTACAACTTATGAGGGCATAAAGAGACCAAATAAAGCATGAGAAGGGTGAAAATAGTTAAAATATGCCTAGAAGAGTATGAAAGTTTGTTACAAGACTTTACAACACTTCACAGTAGGGCTTGTTGACGTGTAAAATGGTGATTTTTAGTTAAATTGCATTAAATAGATTTTAGAAGAATGTAGAAATGTCTTACAACACCTTCACAAGATGTCGTACTTTGAGTTTCAATACCTAAATAAGCATGTTCAAGCCATGTTACAACATAAAATAAAAGCAACATAGTTCCAACACCATGAAACAAGACCTAAAAGGCCATGAAAATTACAAGGGGCCATTTTTCTATGACACATTTAGCCACCACTTTAGTGAGAGGATGAACCTACTTCAAACTCACATTAAATTAGCCATGAACATCGAGGGAAGGGTTCAAATGCACTTACGTTAGCAAGACAAAATGACAACGATCAAGAGGGATGATCAATCCCCCAAGATGAAGATCCCATGGCAAGCTAGACATAATAAAAAAGGAAATAGAAAAGTATTGAAATGATTGGATGAAGCTTCGATCGTCAATCCAACTAGTTGTGAAAAGAGATCTAGGCTAATTGTTTGAAAAAGAGAATGTGTACTCACTTTGGGGCCACGAAACTTTAGCCTATTTGTAGGGTGAAAATTCCCAACTGTATAATGACTCTGGGGCCATGGAACTAGTTGTCCACGGGGTGAGAAAGACCAAAAAGTAAGATACATATGCTAGTTGGTATGCACTCACAAACACAAAGGTGGCTATATGGGGAAAAGTTATGCCGCTAGGTGGGCTTCCCGCTCAACCATGCCAAATTTATACCCATTTGATAACTTTAACAAGGCACCACAAAAAAAAATGCTAAACATAAAGGTACCATAGTCATGCAAGTTGTGTTATGCAAGGTGGCAAAACAGAATGCAAAATGTAAAAATGCAAAAATGTAAAGTGTAAAATGTAAAATGATGTTCAAAGGAGTCTTGTTCAGTTTATGCAAGGTTAGTCACTTAGGGAACATTGTGTCTAATGTATACAAGAGAGGACCAATCAAAGAATAGTATATTCACAACTTAGGGGATTTAGTGCGTCACATCAAGCCACCAAGAGGAATGTAATATGCTGAGATAGATCACACTTATGAAGGACATCACACCCAAAGGCATCCACAAAGTGATGAACGCATCACACAAATGACAAGGCTACACTAGGAACCAAGAATGAAAATGAATTATGGTAATGGATGCCCCCCACTTAAAAGGAATTGCTACACATCGTTGTATGAGAAATTACTTTAAAGGAGAGAAGAAAAGAAAATGAAAAAAGAAAATAAGACATGAGAGCCAACCTGGAAATCCCTATGCCAAGTCATATTTTTTGAAGTTAGCCTAAATCATGTCAAGGACAATGAAAGACAAAGAAAAGGAGGTTGCTCCCCAGAAAAGAAAGGACACCAAACACATAAGGGATCTATGAATTTGGGGTCAGTATGTTTGTTGCTGCAATGTTTTTGATTAAAGAGCTCAGAACTATCATCATTCCCCAATGCACATAGAACTGGAAGAATGTGTCCACAAGAAGAGTGAAAACAAAGGAAAACTAAAGTCCATTTTGGGTCAACATGGAAGAGACATTGCGCTCTTAAGGCTTTGCATTGTCCCCAAAAGGAAAACACAAGAAAAAAGAAAGAAAACCAAAAAGAAAAGGAAAATATTTAGGGTCAACATGAAGGAG
The DNA here is from genome assembly GCA_007258455.2 of Sequoia sempervirens. Lineage (NCBI taxonomy): Eukaryota > Viridiplantae > Streptophyta > Pinopsida > Cupressales > Cupressaceae > Sequoia > Sequoia sempervirens. Next base: position 3,232 of record VDFB02380324.1, on the reverse strand, counting down.
ACATTGTGGTCTTGATGCCTTGCATCATCCCCAAAAGTAAAACACAAAACAAGAAAATAAAAATACGAGGACCGTGTGGGCCAACATGGAAGAGACATAGGGCGTCTCCACGCTTTGCGTCATGCCCAAAAAGAGAACAAAAAACAAAAGAAAAAAGACAAGGACCTTTTGGGTCAACATGGAAGAGACATAGGGAATCTCTATGCTTTGCGTCATCTCCAAAAGGAGAACACAAAACAAAAAGACAATGCACGACGAATAGAAGAATAGAGGTACGAACAAAAGAAGTGTACAAAGAGAGAGAAAATCAAACACATGATACGGGGGAACACAATATCCACATGAAAAGAAAGGAAAGAAAAGGACAAGTAATGGAAATTTAAGTCAACCATTAACTAAGGTATTGATTTCTCAATCTTAAATAGAGAAGCAGAAAAGGAATAACATTGTTAAGAGAACAAGACAAGTGTATTACAAGGACAAGGCTAACAATGTCTTGCCCTCCACAAAGTGTAAAGGAAAGAATGAGCTAAGGTGGGTGATGTAAAAGGATCATGCAATAGTGAGAATAGGGAATTCTACAACTATGGCATGATGATGGGATTTGGTTGCTTTAAGGTATGATGGGGAAACAATCGGTATTAGTGAAGTGATACTTATGCAGTATTTCCTTCAATGTCCAACATTCTTTAGTGCGATGTCCAAGGATGTGATGATATTTTCAAAATGGTATGTTAGAGTCTTTACGATGGATAACCAACCTATTCATAGGTGGTAAAAGTATAATACCTTTGTTTAAAAAGAGTTGAAGTCTTCATTCACATTTAGGTGGAGGATGTGTAGGAAACTTGATCTTTTTGAGTTTGTAAGGTTCTTTTTGCTTGCTAGATTCTCCTTGTTCATGAATAGAAGGAAGAGAAGGACCCATGGGGATCCTAACATCCTTATCATTAGAAGGAGATAGTGTTTGTTCTCATGGAAGAAGAATATTTAAGTTAGGAGGAGCATTCAAGATCACTATTCCAACATCCAGAAATCTCCTAGGTTTAAGGGGATGTCTCTCGGGATGAGAAGGATAGTGATATCCAAGGCTTGTTGTGTTTGGTTTGATTAGTTGTTGTTCAAAAAGTTGATGGATGTCATGTTCATGTTTTGTGTCACAACATTGTTTACTTAAGATAGTAAATCCTTTACCATAAGTCTCTTCAAGGTTGATAGGAATATTTGTGACCATGTGCTCATAGAGTGGTTGGGATTGTGGGGGTTGAGAGGAACTAGGTCCACTTGAGGGAGGAACCTTAGATCCTATAGTGACTTCAGGATGTAAATATGCAAAGTGATTAGGAGGTGCAACAATGGGAAGGTCTTGTGATCTCATTGATGGGTAAAAGGTTGCATTGGCCTCTAGGTTGTCAAGGCAGTCATTGTAGAACTTGTGCATTCAATCATCATCTTCTCCAATGATGTCTACATCATGAGGAGGACAATCATGAGGAGTTGAAGGAGCATGTGTGAGTTCAAGGTCATTAGGGTCACAACCAAAACCACAATTGGACATGTCTACCAATGACTTTAAGGAATTCCAAAACTTATTGAAAGAAAATTCCATGATGCAAATAAACTAAGATGCAATGAATGAGGGAAAAAAAAAGATTCTGGAAAGGAAAATAGAATGCAAGGGAAAGAAATTGTAATGCAGGAAAATGTCAAAAAGATTGCAGAAATGTTGTTTCAGAAGTGCAGAGGGACTAATTCACCCTGGGTGGCGAATGAGTCCTAGTATGAAGTTTTTTAGTGTTTTTCAAAAAAGTTTAAGATGATTTAAATTCTCTACGGTATGCAATTTTCAGATGTAGAATATAGATTTTGAATTTTTTTAATTAGATGTAATGCAAAAATGAAAGCTAAATGAATGTTTCACTAATGCAAAATGAAAAGTCCTAGAATACAATAACAAATCAATGTTTCAATTGAATGCTAATGCAAATGGAAACTTAGGATGCAATATGTGAATGCAATCAGAAATATAAGGTGTTTAAAATTTGGGTTCACCAAAATGAAACATAGATTTTTGGGACCCTATGGATTACTCTTGCACTTCTAGGGTTTTTCACCTAAAAGGAGAGAGATAGGGCAAAAAATTGTAATGTATTACTCAAATTAGGATGTGTGTGATGTGATATGATGTAAATGAAGTTAAATAAATGCAATATATTAATCTAGGTGACTAAAAATGAATGCAAAAGTGCAATTACAACTATATTTGAAAACACATTGTGATATGCAAACAACTATGTAAATGAAGAAATTATGCAAAACAAAAAGTATAGGGATAAATCTGAGTGCACCTGGATGAAATGTGAGCTTTCTGGAGTGTTCTGGATGTTGGTGAAATTCACTAATTTTTCACAGTGGGACTTATTCGCCTAGGGTGGTGAATTAGTCCACCTACTGGTGAAAAATTGTTGGGAGCTAGTTTCTATTTGTCGGGATCTAAAATCTAACAAAACTCAAGTTTCCAATCCTAAGGTGAGACTAATTCACCATAGGTGGAAAATCAGTCCTCCCCCAAATTTTTGAAAAACTAGGAGACAACTCTGCAACACCAGATCTGGGAATGTTTGCTTGTTGGGTTGTTGAAGTCAAATCTCTAGAAAACGGACAAATAACTCTCTCCAAGCTTGATTTTGACTCAAGTTGATTTGAAGCACCTAGTTGAATTTAAAATCACTCTTCAACACCTAATAACCTATCAAATCTACAAATAAAGGGTTGCAAACAAATAAGCAAAAGGGGAAAAATGATTACGGGTTAGTGAATAGGGGTTTGCCTTGGTCAAACCCCACTTTTGGTAATTAAACCCTTGAAAATACAATGGAATGAAAGAGAAAGATAAACTAATAACATGCAAATGGTATCAACTCACCTAACTCTTGATAATACAAGTCTGAAGTAATGTCAATGGTTGCCTGAAAGTGCTTGAATAGTGCTTGAATTGATGATGTAGAATGCTTGAATGCTTGAAATGTAGAATTGAATGCTAGAATGAGTGAGATGTAAAATGAGGTGAAAATAACTTATTTATACAATTTTTGTGCCTTAGTATCCATTTATACCTCATCACAAGGAAACATCAAGTGATTTTGAATAAAATCCCGAAAGGAAATTTGAAATATTTTGAATTTGGGGCCAAGGGGGACTCATTCACCACCCATGGTGAATGGGTCCCACC